>JACCGJ010021786.1:0-100417 GCA_013407085.1 Atriophallophorus winterbourni | reverse complement strand
AAACAAGGAGCGCTTGTATGCCACTGTTGGATAAGGCTGGTACGACCAACCTGTTCAATCACATGTGTCCAAACACATGTTTAATGGGGTTAAACCCATAACCATGAAACAAAATATTCATTTGCATGCATTTCCGTCACACACCTCACGACCGTTTTCGTGTTGTTTGCACTCATCAGGTAGGGACAGTAAGATCAGGATCCGCATGCGTTTTAAACAGTGTAGGAATGGTAAACAAGGAGGAAAAGCATGCAAATGAATATTTTTTATCAAGTCAAATAAGAATAAATTTTAGAAAAGTTATTCTGGACCGCTGATTTAGATCCTAATTTTTTTAGTTCTAGTCTGTATAGTGTGGTGGAAACAGATGCTAAAATCAGACTTTTATTTATTCTTTATTGGCTCGAATTTACATCTCATTTTGCTTTTTAGTCAAGTAAGCATGTTGTTAGGAGACCAAAATTAACAGGATCACAAACAAATATAATCTAATGAAATATAATCACAATTAAATTTGAAAGCGTAATGCAACAATGTTGAGTTTTGTCATCGCGAAAAACGGTAGCTTACATATCCAACAATATCCAGTATGTATCTGTTGTTTCCAGAAATCCGGAAAGTGATCGATCTGATTCCCTCAGATGAGAAAAATCTGCTGATTACAAATAGTAGTTGATGGATATGTGGATATGTGATCCAATCCAAATATTCTCCATACACATTATAATCAATTTCTACCGGATTATCGTTGAATATGTTATTCGGTGTTCCAAAACATTGCTGTCTCAAAAATGTCCTAGTTGTACTTTTCCGATGGATCATTGATTTGATTCCTATGGCAACCGAACTCGACACTATATGTGTAGTAGAACTACTTTTGTATCAATCTACACGACTAACTTCGACCCCGATCAATAAGAACATCACGTTTTGTTGCCGCTTGCATTTAATAATTACTGCAAAAATTGACCTAAAATCATGTGGAATTTGGGAGTGTGGTTCACGTGAATATTTATCAACAGGCGTGCAAACTAATGGCTTCGTGTTTCCCTTTGCGGCTAGACCGAAGCTATCTCTCTAGCACCGTATGAATATAGTCATTCAGTATTTTGCGTTATCCTTTTATGTGTGCGGGAGCTTGTAAAGGTTGCCTGGTTATAATTAGCCTACAATTTGCTGGTTCTCAAGTAGCTTACAGGCTAATGAATTTTGTACGCACCGATCAACTCGCAGCATTTCATGTCAAGTTTAACATTAAATTTCCCAACCCATGCATAACTTAATTCCTTGTTTTTTGTTACTTCAAATCCTATTTTGCGAATACATTGTTTCAAGTGATTTTTATACAATAAAATCATAAGTTGAACGAATGACTTCTGAAGAATTTTCATACCTCTGTTTCGAGGCGTCATTAAGTTCATTAGTATTTATTTCTCTAACATCCACCAAAAATGGTTGGAATTGCTTCAACTAAACATTTTAAAAATTTACATTTTTGGCAAGCATTTTCAAGCAAACCCATATCTCAGTATTGATTGATTCGGAAATCTGAGCATATATTAAATGGTTTAGCAAATTTACCTAATAATTTACTTTAATTTTATATCAATAATCATGAACATCACTATGAACCTTGCGTTAACTGACCGAAAACTGGAAAATTTAAACCCCATGCACGGTGGCATCCCCAAACACCCACTGTTTATTTTGCTCGCAGAAATAATTCAAGGTATTTTTCCTTCTGCTGCAAACATATCTATAAATATTTGGCTCATCTCACACCTCAGAACATTCGTTTTTGAAAGTAGGAGCGACGAGATGGCGATGCTGACATTTGGCAACTTTGATCCTCAATCTTTAGTCCAATCTTTCACCGATCCTGATATTCGCATCGTTCGCAGTCTGTTGCAATTGGTCCTCTCCTCTTTTGGACTGGATTCACAAGTTTTCGTTTGGTTTTGCTTTCTTCGGATCAGCCAGCGATTGATCGCACACAATATACTTCTCTTCAACGCACTGAACGAATCATCAACTTTTAGCAAACACGATTTGTTTGTTTTAATATAAACCTCAATGTTGTTGTTGGCCTCCGTCGGTCGATGTCTACCATGGATGTACACCACATCGCATGAATTTCATGTTTTGCAACTTTTTGAATGACTAAACAGTCCGATTCGGGAGGAACAATCTCTCCCGCAGCGCTTGCAACGATAGTCAGAACTCTTTTGTATTGCATCAGTTGCACGCCGGCGGCGTGATCTGCGTTCAGCAGCCAGGAGCTGTATTTGCTCCCCCCGGCTTGCAGTCGACGCTTTACACAATGCCTCCAAAGTGAGCGGTCAAGAGCAAGTTCTTCCCAGCTTGCGGGGTCAATGTCAAGAGCTTTCATATCTCTTTTGCAAACATCTTTGTACCGCAAGTGCGGTCTGCCCAGTGGTCGACTTCCTAATTGCAACTCACCGTAGAGTAGATCTTTCGGAATACGACCATTTTCCATTCTATAGACATGACCAAGCCACCGCAGGCGGCGCTGACGTAATAGGGTTAACATGCTCTGTAGACCAGCTTTTGAAAGCACTTCAGCGTTAGTCACTCTGTCCATCCACGATATGTTCAATATACGACGGATGCTTCGTATATGGAAAGCATTCAGCTTCCGTTCGTGTCTTGCGTGGGTGGTCCAGGTTTCACTGCCGTATATTAAAGCATTTAGTACGCACGCGCTGTATACCATCAGCTGCAGATTAAAGATGAAATTTACTATCACTCAGATGGATCGCCTTCTCTGTAGTGACCACTTTAAACCTCGATATCTCTAAGCAGGTCACTGTGTTCAGTGAATTAGATGGTTCCGACTTCTTACGTAAACATTTGATAGAAACATTACAGTTGAGATGCAAAGTCATCGATAAAGAATAGAATTAACAATGGGCCTAGTGCATAACCCTAGTGAACCCTGCTGGTCGCGGTTGCGAAATCAGGAGCGATATCACCTATATGAACTTGGAAACATCTACTTTGTCGAGAGCTGGCCAGCATGTGTAATTTTCAAAATACATCTTCGGCTGCAAAATTCAGCCGATAAACCTGTGATCAACAAATTTGATGGCCTTGCTGAAGTTTAATAGAAGATTTCTACCAATTTTTCAGATACATTGTCTGAAAAGCACAACAGATTTGAAAGAGAGTACTTTTCTTTCAGAAAACCGTGTTTATCTACTCTAAATAGTGAACGCTGAATTATTTGGCGCAAAAATGATCCATGATACGCCTCTCCGAACCTTTACATACAACATTGGTTGAGATTATTGAGTTGTAATAATTAACAATGTTTGCGCGAACACGTTTCAATATGAGTAAAATAATCAATTAACATAGTATGAAGAAGTTTCGTTGTATAGAGTGTCTACTAGTACCATAAGTAATTCCTTGACTGTTGTTGGATGTACACCGTCAATGCGAGTGGATCTAATTGCTTTTTGATTTTTGAGATTCGAATTTCATCCATTGAAAGAATCTAGTTTGCCCTTACCAGAGAGAGCTGTCGTACCACTAAGATGTCGGAGTAAGCAAGTAGCAATATATTTATCCTTCTATGTAAGCTTTTAAAGTATTCCCGTTAAGAAAATTAGACAATCGATATAATCTTTAGAAAAGTCTATCAGCCGGTTGTAATGTTTCTAGACACCAGTAGATTACCAAACAATTCATCTTTTACAAGAGTCTAAGTATTCAAAGCAATACTGAAGAAGTATTAAAACTGCTTTTACGTTCGGTCTATTAAGTCTGAGGCGTGGATTGCAGAAGTCTATCCCCGATCTTGAAACTAATTCTCTGATATACTGGCATTCCTGGATTCAGTTTCCATGGCATTCTGCATGACTTTCACCCATTTACTACGCACACTGCAGGCATTTCGTTCATATGAGTTTATAGCGGAACTTCCGATAGGGTATACAAAACCTAAGTTCGTAGCCGAATATGGCACAGAAACCAGGTCACAACTGAGAGATTTTTCCTTGTCTTGCTTTGCTAGTGTACTGGTACTATTTGTGCAATTATTTTCGGCAGATGGTTGTGGCGTAAAGGTTCTAAACAGAGCAAGTACTGAGCGATGCTTACGTCATCTTTCTGCGATATACTCAACTCAAGCGAGTGACTGTCAATCCTGTATGAGAATGAGAAGGTTTTCCCAACTTGCAACATTTTGCACTTGGGTAAGTTGAAGGGCAGCTTGTTTTGAATTAACCGCTGGTGCAGCTCAATCAAATCTGCTTTTAAAATTAGACAATCTTCAACGGAGTTGCCTACATCTAAAGAAAAGATCAAGTTAACAGCTTCCCAGTTTCGGTCAATCATTTATAAATATGAAGAGCAGTATTGAAACCATTACTGAATCTTGTGGGACACCGCTCGTCGATTAAATAGTTCGGGAAATTTTGCCATCTACTCTGACTTTTGATTTGCGTTCAGACAGGTAACTTGCGAACCAACTTAGTAGATTTTCAGTGACGCCAACATCCTGCAGCTTTTGAAGTAATAGTAAGTATTAAGTAGTGATCAACTCGATCGAAAGCTTTGGATATATCCAAGTAACAGGCATGTACGGAACTCCCTTTGCCTAATGCTAGCTTCCAATCGTTTAAAGTCGTGAGAAAGTTAGACAAGCGAGTGTTTTTTTAATCCCTATGGTGTCAAGAAAGAAGTACATGGCTCTCGATATGCCTGATAAGACTTTCACTTTCCAAGCGTACCAAAACTTTAAACATCACTGAAAGAATCGCCACAGGGAGGAAATTGGCCGGATCCGAACGATTGCCACCTTTGTAGATTGGTGTATAACTTCTGTTTCCCAGTCAGCTGGTACGATTCCCGTAATTAGTATGTGTTTAAATAATTCACATGGTGAGCAGCTCACATGACTTAAGAATAACCGACGTCATTCTGTCTTCCCCCCGCAGATTTGTTAACGTTTAGCCTGCGTAGATGCTTTCACATCGACGTCATTTAAGCTTTCCATCTCTATTGAACGTGGCAAAGGTGTTGGCAGGGACACATCCTTTGGACAAAAGACTTGCGCATAAAATGTTGCTAGTGCAGCAGCTGTATCCCTGACATTATCTGTCAATCCGTCCGCTGTCTGAACTGGAAAAACTCCTTGTTTAAGCTTAGTCGTGTTGTTACCAATCGTGCAGAGTGTCTTAGAATGTCGTTCCATTTGGTAAATCAGCATTCAGTGGTGATAGTGCTTGTCTTCGCGAATTAAGGACGTCGCCTTGTTTCGGACATTTCGAAAATGTTCCCAAGATAAGTCTGTTCCAGTGATCCTGTGTGTAGCCCATGCCGAATGTCGCATTGCTATCTAATTTCGAGTGCGGCTGCGGAGTATGAAACAAACTATTCTAGGTTTTTTTTCCGGCGTATAGGTGAGTATTCGTCTATTTCCACACCAATTAAGTAAAATAAGAGGAATGTGTTTTTTGTTATTTTCTGTTGATATAAAATATTAAGAAAGGTTTGCTTAATTTGCGTCTCATTTCCTCTTATATCTTGACAATTTCCACTGTTCGATCACGTAATCTTATTGGGGTAGCTGATCACACTGTTTAATTAGGATGAGAAGGGTTCAAACCCAACACACCAAGCAAATCTTTGAAGAGTTTGCGATTAAGCGCGTGATAATGTAAATCTCTATATTCTGGGTTCCTTTGATTGCACATCCTTGCTTCTAGATACCTTATTTAAATTGTTATCGGTCTGTCATGGTACAAACATCTAAATCTGTACACAATTTGAAACGATTCTTTATGTTGCTCACGTGTTCTGCTCTGTGACAGTTTTTTGTTCGTAACTACTTTAAATTTGTGAGCCGTGTAACGTTAAATGGTTTTTTTCCTATGTAGAAGGTAAAATTATCACAACTCCTAAGTTGTTGGCCGTGGACATCTCCGTTGAATTAACCACTGCATGATGAAGTTTTACTTCACTCTCGCGATTTTTGATACAATGGCAGAAATATCCTAGAATTGGAGGCATCAAATATACGCGCTTCTAGATTTACACGTTTTCTAATCAAGTTACGAAAAGGGTTAATAATATGTGTATAAAATTTCCTAAAATATTGTAACGCGTGGTTAACTAGGAACCAGTTAGATTTTCTAAAAACTTATTGTTTACGGAGTTCTCTTATACCCGCAAAAAACGATAATTTTAACGGTTTGATTGGGTGGCCACTCCTGTCAGCTTAGAAGCAATTCTCTGTAGACCAGCATGATAAGCCCCTCCTCCGAAAGTGACTAGACAATTTTCTGTTCAGTTTGTTTATAAATGGATGTGAATGACTGAGGAACTAATCGATTATCCAGAATTTGTTTCAATGGAATATTGTTGAATTCCACCCATCACTGCCGAAATTGCTTGCAATTGTCCTTTGATTATTCTGGTTTATGCTACAACTGCTGATACAAGTGTGATTCGGTCCTTTATGCTGGTGACAGTCTTCACTTGTAATTTTCGAATAGAGTGGAGTTATTGAATTTTGATTTATTGATTTAAACTACTTGATTTATAAGCTCGATTAATTAAAATCACTGTCAAACACTTTTATATTGTTCCGGATATCATAAAAACTAATATTATTCTCTGAGCATCACATCACTTTGGTCATCCATAAGTGCCTTGTGTGCTTAACGACGAATCACTATTTCATTCCGTGTTTGAACATCGTGGTTCGTTGTACGAACCCTATGCAACAGTGGCATTCAAGTTTAACCTTGTTTAATATTATTCTCTTCAATTGGCAAATACAAACAACCAGAAACCGGTCGCTGATTGTAAGCAAGGTTTGCAAGCAACACCATACATTGGAATGAGAATCTCACTGTGATTCTGTGTTTAAACATCATGTTCCGTTATGAACACCTATTTACCAGAAGGCTTTTAAAACATAACATTTTACCCTACATAGCTTTTCGTATTGAATGCGAAGTTGGCTATCCTCATTTTTCTTAAACTAATTACGCTTACTCATGAGTAACATTATTTAAAAATTATGAAAGAACCTTGCGCTTTCTAACCTGAAGCCAAATACTCAGGTTCTTAGGTAAATGGACTTCGGTTTACGTAAACGGCTAATTTTGCTTAAAAACGGAGTCCTCTCATCATAGCTGTAATAAGCGTCCGTTTTAAGCGAGTGGACCCTTGTTTAATATCTGTCACCTTTTTGTATATGGAATAAACTTTCTAACACGTTTTACCCGAAATATTCATGTGTAGAATAGGTATCGATCATTTACAAGAAAATGGATGTGTAAACCTGAAACCATTACAGTGATTGCAAAATTATGCGCTTTAATGCTTCGGGTCATTAAAATCTGAAACTGACTGTAAATGAGCATTTTGTTAGCACAAGACACACGGAGCGAAGGATATCCATTTTCGGTATTTCACATCATAAGAAAAGTGTAATGTGAGCAATAGATGCGATCAATACCAATCATTGAACTTTAATCAATGTTACATGAAATTGAGTAGAAAATTTGCATATATCAACGATGAGTTAATTCGATCTCATTGTAACAATAAGCATCAATCATTCCCGGTTCCAAGAAGAAACACATTATTTGAGCGAAGGGTGAAATTTTCGGTTTTACGCTCCGCTGTCGTGTTGAATGCTAGTAAGCGAATTTTACTTTCAGTCGGTTCATGTGGATCTGATTTACTGTTCCCGGAAACTAGGTAACTGATGCCTGGAATTTACTGAAGTTGGTTGAACCTAAGTTGCTTCAAGAAGATAATTATTTCGCTCCTACCTATTAGGGTGACATGGGTTTCGGAGTAAACTATGGAATTATGTAATCATTCGTTAATAAATTTCAAGACAAAGTGTCACAGACTTGAGTGAGACATATCGTGGACAGATGTTGCAATAGTAAAAGAGACAAAACGAGTGAGCTTATGTTTCAGAAATGATTATTTCGGGATCATTAGCACTTCGGCAGAGTGCAAAAACTTAATCAAAATCTTCTAACCACCATAAACCGGAAAAATTAATATCACTGACAATTGTTTCTTATTTCATCTTTGATATTGATACAGAAGAATAAGTAAAAGAAGAAGAAGAAGAAGACTTTATTCATGTACACGAATTTTCAGCAATTAACTTAATGGCTCCACAAAGATAGAAAAACTGAAATGCATGAAATCACACTAGCCTGATCCATGCAAAGTTCCGCACAATAAATACTGTACATGCATTGCCGCTATTTTTCTGTATTTGTTATAGGTTTTTTTGAAATGAAATTTTAGAAAGAAGAACCTTCGGTCAATTTATATATTTTGTTCCGTGTGCATGATATTCAAACCGATAAGTCGTAGAAACCCCACAGATATATTCAGAGAAAAATATCTTATGAAATACTCATTGTCATTGGAGCATTCTAGTCGTTGCAAGTCAAGTGTATACCTGTATTGAACTCTTGGTAAGTGTGTGTTGCTTGTCTTGATTAATCTATATTTTCCTCCTAACTTGTCTACAGGTAAACGTTGTATGAACTCGTAATGCACTGTTCGATAATGTTGATACTGAAAATATGTTCAATCACATGTGCTTACACAGATGTAGAGGGGGCAAAACCAATATGCTCGAACGACAATCTTCGTTTCCGTGCATTTCCATCAAGCTCGTTGGTTTACCCCCTTCAATATTTGTGTGTGGGCATTTGTGATTTAACAGTTTGGTCATATCAAACTTGTCCAAAAGCGTCTAATTTTGTTCATACCTTCGTTACACTTTCACCACTGTGGCAAGTTATGCTGATCCTGAAAGTGTGAAAGCAGGTGATGGGAACGCATCAAAATGAAGATTTTTGTCTACAATTTTCTTGATAGAATGTACGTTGTTAGTCAGCTAATAACTTCAAAGTTATCTGTTTGTTGCAAAACTAACATTTATTTACATATATACATATTATGAACGTGCTTATTGAAATTCTTCCAGATCTAAACACCAGGAGAATTTCTAATACAACCTTATGGTCAAATGATATCTTTTGTTTTTGTTCGAATGTTTGCTTCTATGGTATGTCGTTTCGTATTCCGTATCTGGTCGCCAAAAGTAAATTTCATCGGGAAATTGACAGCGAACAAGTAGACGAAAACCAACATCTTTTGCTAGTAAGACGAGAGCATAAACTCTCAACATGCATGATTGGCGTAAAATGTTTCAGAAAATTATAGCACAAATTTGTCATTCACATAAACTACTTGTAAATTCTAAGTAATATATATTGACAAATTTGGAATGAAAGTGATTTAAACTGACTGTTAACCAATTTGGGCCAAGTAATGATTAGCTGTTCTTGATTTTGATGGATCGTTAATTCTCAGATACATGTTGAGATGTTAAAATTTTGAAACCAAAATGACAGTTCACAGCAGCCACGATACGCTCCAACGCACCTCAGACATAATAACAGAATGATTGAAATTGTAACATAGTTAATCTCATCAACCCTTGCGGGTAGCTACTGTTAGAGCTTATCAACCTAAGATTGTATTCTGTCTCAATTGGACTTTGAACCCGGTCGATCATGTTATGTTCTGAGAGATTGCATGACCAATCTGTGGGGAGCACAATAAGGTTTATGATGCTCATTCTCCAGGTTTTCGATTTGAGCGGTACCGTTTAGAGATCCTGTCAAGCAAGCGACAGCACAGTCCCTTGTCACTTCTAAGGCTGTCAATGCCCCAGATTTGATGAAGCATCTCAATAGCTATTGTTTTATGGATTATTATCAGCCCAGTCATGGTCGGTCAAACATTGGAAGCGCATTATAGATGCAACGCGCCAGGCTTATCTTCCCACACTGTACAGCATAAGCTCTTTCAATATGAGCTCTGTGAGATTCCGAGATCGAATCGATTGCTATTAGTCTTATTGAAAATGAATAAAATTGGCGAATGTATATGCTAATTCCCGAAGGACGAAATCAATTTTTTGTTTCGGCGATGTACGGCTTTGATAAATTGTTAAGGCTGTTTGCATCCGAACACTAGTTATATGAAACGCAACGAACCAGCAAGTTATTGACCTGCTTTCCACGTATTTGCATAATATATCGTAAAGATCTAGTAAGTGAAACAAACCCCCAAAGTTCAATATCATTTCAATTTTTGAAATATCCAAAAATACTCACCCACATAACGGTTCGTCATTTGGTGAAATTTTATTTTCTGTTTGGGAAAAACTCGTCATCACTTGACACTGAGGCGTTCGACTAACGCTGCTATATCAGTTTTCGTGTAACCAACATGGCAAGCCACTTGAAATCTCAATATCCACATCTTTATTCACAGAGGGTGACCTTTTTGTCGGGGTGGTCCGTAATATTGCCCCATGACACGACTTCCATTTAGTTCTCAAACATCCCTGTCTATGGCTATCTCTTTTTGTCCGCTTCATTGAATCTCAAGTTCAATCAGCCATGACATAAAATGTAAAGAAAGGGGCAGATCTTGGTCTGTGCGAGGGTGGGGTGAGGAGTATTCAATTGAGGATGAATAATGTATCCTGTCACCCCCGGTCTTGTGAAGTGTTGATGAAAACTTGCACTTTGACATGACCAAAAGTGATATCAATTCAGACGGGGTCATTTTATCACGAACATTGTGACGAAGAATAAGAAAAAGAAAATGGTTTTATTCGTGTACACGAATTTTCATGAAGTATATTCAAATTGCACGTTTAGAAATATGATGCAAGTTGAACCTCATCATGAGATAAAATAGTCGTTGGTTTTATGTTGTTTTCCATTACGATTTCTATGTAACCAGTGTTTTATCGTATTTTGTGATATACCGCCATCGTAGAGGGTATTATAATAGCCTCGAATAATCATCTTCAATTTGTTCGGTGTTTTTCTGCAAATGCGGGTAGCTGAGGACACTAAAATCTCGGTGTTGATATCAATGTTATTGTGTGCGTTGGTTACGATGAGGGACTTTATTGTGTGACCTTGATGGTAATTAATACCGTCTTTGTTTTTATTGTAACGTGGCACGGTCATTAATCACGCTTTAGGTGCGAGTATTCAATCGCGCATATCCGGGTGTGAGTGAGCGCATAATGTACCAGTAAAAAGAGCATTTCGCCTGCTCAGCAGGGAGCACGCTGCGCAAGTTTTCAAACATAAAGTACGTATCAATGTTCCGCCCTGGTATTAATCGATAGTGCGTAAATTCCACACGATCGGGAGTGCTTAAACATGTTTGTGCTGTAAAACTTATCCAACAACGGCTTCATAAATAATAGTAATAAGATTTCTCTACCATTTCTTTACTGTTATACAGCAGGGGGATTTTGAGGGTATTGTCTCAAGCGGATGAGTGCAAACAGTACGAAACCGGTCGAAGGTTGTGTGCTGTAGCCTTGTAAGAACTTGGATCTGACCGTAATGTTGCTTACCGCTTGCGCTCAGATCATTCGTCAAACGAATCTTTTGTGTCAGGAGAGAATCGTTACCGAAAATGCTATAACCAATACTTTTCATATATTACTTTTATGATTAATTGTAACTATTATCCAACCGCGGTACATTTAATTTCTTTTCACCGGCCTGTATCTAATTCTCAGTGAATTACCTAGAATCCGTTGCTTTCAGATTTGTAAAGCTGCTCTTCAAAAGCAATCGATACTATGAATTTGTACCTCATTTCAACATTTAGGGTAACTTCAATTGAATGCACAGCCCTGATGCTGGATCGACTTCACCATTGCGCACATCCGATTCCATGTACCGATTACGTGTCGGTTTTGTTGCGTTAAATTTTGAAGTTCGCGCAATTCTGACGTAGTTTAACACTTTCGATGACAGCCGCATCTCGGTGTTGTGAAAAAACGGTTTTTGCACATTAATGTCGCGAAAAAGATGATGGGATACGTTTTACTTGTTTGTGGTAATATTTTTCGTGAAAAATGAATAAAATTGAATATTTCGCACGGTTTAAATGCGAAGTTTTTCTGTAAACTGAACAATAATCTCCTATACAGTTTGCTCCTCTGTTTTTAATAATCATCGTAAGGGGAATCTGTAATTACGACTCCTAGAAAAAGCTTCAAAATACATCAAAATCTTAGTAAGTATTATACACAAGGTAGTCGTATCACACTAGTTAAATGATATTAAAAGGAAACTCCAGGTAAAACATTCTAAATTTGGAAGCCCGGCAAATATCTATAAACATTTCTATTGGTAAAATCTATCACTTCTATTGATAATTAAAAACGTACAAACTAATTTTCACTTATCGAATTCGATTACTGATGCGCACCTAGAACAAAGAATGCTGCTTTCGTTTGGTATTTCTACACCGTCCGTTAGTGAAGCAACCAATTGCCATCGTTACCTTCAAGGCAATCAGCAGAGAGCAAACGTCAATCGCAATGCCTGTGTGATCTCGGTACACATCGTATCACTAGCATACGCTCCATTTCAACAACCCGATAATACCGTGGTAAGATACGCATGCGAATAGTAAAAGTTTCAGTCCTGTTTCCCTGTGATTGTTTCAAAATGAAACATACTCCTAATTCCATAACATGCTCACGTGGTTAAATCTCCGTTGATGTCCTCAAATAATTAGCATGTTGATTTCGAGAAGCAAGTCGGAAATACTTGGCCGGTTTCGCTGATGTTGCCATTCATTTTGCAAGTGTAGTCGTGACCCAATATTCGATTCTTTTTTCTGACTTTTGTGCTAAGCCCAATTTTTCGCAAACTCTAGGATAATTCCTTATTACCACTGGTAGAAAATATGACCTAAGGTTGTAGTAAGCATAAATATGATACGAATAGATAGAGATTTTCGACCATGCTTCTACATCACATGTGATCTATTCATAAACAGTCAAATTAAAACGTTATTTTAAACGATTTGACATCGCGTTGTGTATGGTAACATTCCGAAATCAAGAGCCAGGAGCGGAGTGTCAATAAAACTCAAATGAGTGCGTAGGCTTAAACCGTCAACTTCAAGATAAGCGCAAATCCAACGTTTTCAAGTATTTTACTACCGCTGACTCTAAACCCTCTCAATATTATGAAGCATAAGTTCTCTGTGAACCAAACATACTACTTTTCTTTGGGATTGCTTTTTTTATGAACCAACAAAGCTCTGGTAATATGCTATGCTGATTCCGCGAACCATCTTGTTACAAGGCTTACATCAGTCAAGTGAGGTACAATCCGTTTCGTTGACCGTTCAATGGAACTTATGCGTTGCTTGTGGCTTAGAATTTGCGCGTCAATTATTGACGGGTCGTTGTTCTAGTGTAACAATGGTGTTCGCAGTAACGGAAGATTGTGGTGACTTAGTTTCCTTTATAATCGATATCTCTTAGCACCATCGGTAGAGCACCCTCGATAAGCTTCTTAGAAAGACGCAATAACCTCTTCGGTAGCCAAGTGAACTTAGTCATGTGTTGCGATGCTAAGTCATCGTTAACCAAACATGGTTTCGTTTGCCGCTTTTGATTCAGACTTGTGTTACTAGAAGCAGAAGCATAATCTGACTTGAATCCGGAGATAGTGGCACTGACGCTCTATTTTAGACGGACGGAAGGACTTCTTGGTAAAGCTCCAAGGTTACTAATACTCAGAAGTAGGTTGAAAATCGCTTTTAGTAGCAGCTTATTGGTATGTTCTATTAATCTTGAATGTTGTCACGTTATGGAACGCCAAGTTTTGTCTGATACTGGGTGTTAAATGGTGAAAGAACGCTGTTATGTTTTGAAATCGCTATACTCCCTTGAATATTATATTGCATGCGCGTGTCTAAATTTGCTTTATATGTTTAAGTCCCACTCTGTCCCGCTTTTAAGAACCTTTTATCAGAGTTGTATAACATTTCAAAATTCGGAATTCTCTAACAGTATAACGCTGTTCTTGAGGATCATAACAATAATCAAAATATGATTAATTATTCAATAATAGTAATGGCAATTCTATGTTCTCCAACAGCTTGCTCGCTTATTGGTTAGTGACAGAGTTCCAAGAGGAAAGTGTGGAATGTAGCTTTAGACTTTACCACATGGAGTTTCGCTTTTGTCGGATGAACAAAGGTTATAAACAAGCCAAGCATTTTGTGCTCAAGAAAAAGATATTACATGCGGTTACGATCGTTTCGGGAGAGAGTGTTATTCCGTTATCAGTCGTAAAGTCATGTCAAGCCTTTTAATCTATGAAAAACATCACACGGCTATGATGTACGTCAAAGCTCAACTTTTGCTATTGGATGGCATAAGCAAAGCAATTGTTCAACATCGATTTTTCGAAATGTAATGCAGCTGATTAGAGCGGTTAGAATTCTTGTGTTGATATGCTCGCTTTGTTTAATTTGGGCGCCTGTAATGGATATTGATCCAGAGTATATAGTTATCCCATACTCTGTAACGATTATCTTGACAATACAGTTCGACTCGTAAGTAAAAATCCCTTCCCCTGAGCTCACAGCGATACGCAATATTCCATCGGTCAACACTGTTTATCCGGTCTCTACGTGTTTCCCACTCAACGCCTAAGAGCAACGTTCTGTCTTCTCCAGTTTGGATTTATCGATCTATCCTTTGGCACAATTATGCGTGATCAATCGATAACATTGTGTCACAACTTGGAGTCAATATCAATGATTATAATAATTGTTTTTAAAACTCCGCATCCCTGATATTCACTCGTGTTAGAATTGATTTTTTCAGTTAAATGAGACAGCAACATACAAATGTTCGACCGTCTTACGTTGACTTACTTGCTATTTAGACAGACCTGTTTTCTCTTCCAAATTTCCAAACAATGAGGTGCTCACAATAGTTTCGATCAGCAAATATGGTAGCTGCATTGAGGTATTTGAGCGCTTAACTTCCGGATCGCGCTGTTCCATCTTCACCCTGTACATCTATTTCATGTCAATGTCACGTGTTAAATCATCTGATACACTTTTATTTAGAAAAGCACATCAAATGAACTTGCGTATCCAGCTGTAAACGTAAAACGTGTTCTTTGATGTGTGCAGACAAGATACAGTGGTTTATTGTCATGACATCTTTCTCTCTGCTAGTATATTGACTGTTGCGCACGCCTGTTCAAATGTATCAATGATTTCCGGCCAAGAGAATCCCGCTTCATTCAGTTTGATTATACTGTCACTTCGTTTTTGCTTATCTGTGTTTAGTCATCTATCAGTATTCCCCAAACTGTCATAAACACAAACCATTCGTAAAAACCGTCCTCCGCTGGCATGCCATTTACCGCCCCCGGTCGCCTGCTGAGATCCGATTTTGCGCTTTGAAGTTGACGCCTGGCATGTTTTAAACAAGCGTCTGTTTCAATTTTGCTTCCCGATTACGTCCTGTCAAGTTGGGTTTTCGGACGTGGTTGGGCGGTATCATGTTTGGAAGAAATATTGTTCTGTCGCGTCTAATATGAACCAACTTGATAGGTGAATATGGTAATGTAAACAATTGCAGTGGTGCGCAATGTCCGACCGCACACTGTGGTCAGCAAAACGCGAAGAAACGCGCAATTTGACTTGGTGCTGAGGAAACATGTTACCAAACTGCTGGGGAATTTTGTAAGCAACTCGCGCGGTATAATCGTATCAGGTTGGTCAGCATGGAACTTTACAAAAACCCGTTAATGAAAGGCGGAGTATAATAGTTTTGTAACTTATACACGGTTTAATTTTAAATCCTATGTTAAATAAGGTTTGTTCAACGAAACCCAGCGTGTTAGAATGCTGAATCATGGAGCACTTCAAGGTCGATCGCTTGAGCACTCACATCTTCTGCACTTACGCTTACCATGAGTTTACATGGTCAAAACTTGATGGCCACTTTACAACTGTTAGACAAACAATCGAAATTAATGTTACTGGTTTACCAGATGACGGAAAATAGTTACTGGCGTGAAATCGTGGTATGTAAGTAACAAAATTCACAATTTATGTGAAGCAATGTGTTGCTCACATCCCCATCCCTTACACACCACTACCGGTTTCTGGCCGTTTGCCATCGTCAGGTAGAGACAGTAAGATCAGGTTCAGTAAGCCTTGAAACAGTGGTAAAGTGGTAAACGAAGTTATGCTTGTATGCAACTGTTCTGTGTCTGAACATCGTGGTTCGTTGTAAGAACCGAATATAAGAGGGGCATACAAGCATAACTTTGTTTACCACTTTACCACTGTTTCAAGGCTCACTGAACCTGATCTTACTCTCTCCACCTGACGATGGCAAACAGCCAGAAACCGATGTGAGCAACACATTACTTTGGTCATCCATAAGCGCCTCGAGTGCTTGATCAAGAATCACTTTGTGATTCTGTGTCTGAACATCGTGGTTCGTTGTACGAACCCTATATAACAGTGGCATACATGCATAACTTTGTTTATGTGAAGTAGGTTTTCCCAAAGTTGTAAGTATGACTTTCGAATTATGAAAAATCATTTATTGTACAACTAAAGGAGAAAGATCGAGTTTAGGGCTATGATAATCGGCGTTAGTTCCGGTGAGAATTAAAAAAAGATTTAGCGATCATCTATCAAAATGTGTAAATGCGGATGAACGCCTGTCTATTATCGCTTCTTGTAGAGATTTCCCAATAGATTAAAAATTTGCCTATTCTCAAATAAATTGAGTCTACAGTACCTACTCAAATGTTGTTTTTGTGTTTTAAAAAAATGCTCCTCCATTTTCTTGGATGAAAAGCTCGTCATTTTAGCTTTGATTTGTTAAAATATTAAATATATTGAATGACATAGCCATGAGATTTTCTATCATAAATATTCAATTTCAAAAATCGAGGTTTCTCGTAAAATTTAAATAGTAATAACCTAACGAGTTGGAAAGATCTTGCTCTTGGAGGCACTGTGTAAAACTGTCATCTGCATGTTGTGTAAGAGTAGTTCATGCTCTCGCTTCCTGATCGTAGAGCAAGCCGTCAGCGGGCAAATGACACCCCTCGGCAGAGTACTGACTATCAGTGTGACGGCTACGGGAGAGATTGTTCCGCCCGATTCTGACTGTTTAGTTATTCAAAAAGTTGCGGAGCATGAAGCTATCATGCGTTGTGATGTAAATCGGTAGTCTAATCCGACCGAAGGAGGACAATAACAATGATTCAACATTGAAGAATTTATGGTATAAAAAGCTTGTAGCTGTACAGCACCATAGGATATTCGTATATATATAAACCGTCCAGAAGATGATTTTAAAGTGCTTCTGGAAGTCATGGCCAAACAAACGCTATCTTTGGCGAAACGATTCTTCGCGATAGGCTGGGTGCGTTTCTATAACTTATCGTTATAGATGACTTATGATCAAGTGGTCACTTGAAGTCTAATCAGGTGTCTACGGACAAATTTATATAAACAAAAAATTAAATGCCTCCAGTTTAGTGGCTAAGCTCGGGCCGCTGAAGCTCTAAGTTTTCGATAGCTGCTAAACCTATGTGCCGACCGATTCGGTAGAGATGATCCCATCTGCAACGGTTCGCTCTTTGGTGTCGATGAATCTGACAACCTGGGAGATATAGACAAAGTTCTTCAGTCCCGTTTCATTAAAGTAGATAACTCCAGGCACGCATGGAGGTCTATGCCATAAGCCTGATCATTTCCTCAGAAGTCAAAGTCGCCAACTCGTATTAAATTCTCTACTGGATGAGCAATATGACCTGTGACTATTTATCACGTAATCGACATTGTGGAAGAACGAAAATAGAAGAGCCGTGTGTATAATTTTTATAGCTGGCTCGTATATGAGGGCTCCCAACAACCTGTTCCGAGTAGAGCAGGCATGCACGTTCAACAAACTTGTACGGCAGACCTTATTCCAGTATTCATGGATAGGAGCTCCTTAGATTGTATTGAAATCGATAAACAGACATCTTGGCTAGTTGTAACGGTATTATTTTTGATTTTCTGAACCGGACATATTTTGCCACGACAGTTCTACGAGACAATATCTATGACAAGTTATGTCCAGAAAAATTTATAAGGATTTGACAGTGAGAAAACCAAGCCTGCAATACAGATACTTTGCTCAAGCCCGTTAGTGTACCTACATCTACGTGTGTAGGAATTTTTCATCTTGAATCTATTTGATTGAATAATTTGGCTCTACAAGCTCTATACAACGTTCCAACGTTCAAGCTTTATGTACTTTCTCTCCCAAGATTCAAGTCCCTCAGATCTAGCTACTACCGTCCCTAAGTGATAAGTGAAAACAGCACCTAGCTATTCTTCCTATTATCATTCAGTGTATAACACGCCTCGACATCATTGCTCAATTCAATCAATTTATTACTCATCCGAAAAAGGAACATAAAATCCTTGTTTGATTACTGCTCATGAAATGGCCATGATCCGATCTACTTTCTAATCTTCCGGACGCCCCACCCTGGGGGTTGACCGGTGATTACCACTCACACACGATCGCTTACTCTAATCTGAGTCGAGCATGGTGGTGGTTCGGTCGCATGACTGAACATGCTCAATGCTTCAGGCTACCTGGCTCTGAAAGGGGTGTCTGACAAGTATGATGATATAGACACTTTGTTTTCAATGACTACCCGTATAAGGTGTTGAAATGTTATTAAGCTTGTGAGCGATGCGAATGAATGAAGATAGGTATTATTACGCTTGGAAAGTTGCTTGTTGAATAGATGGATCAGTGCATGGGATAATCAATCTATTTATTAGAGGCTCAAACAAGGGTTTCGCAGAGAAGGGTTTAGTTGAAACGCCAATTGTCGCTAACATTGATATTGAATTATAGTTCCCGATTTTGTATAGCCTAAGGGGTTGTCAGTTATTGTATATCTAGAAGACAAAAGTTCAACATTGCAGTTAAAAAATAACATGATAACACTCAGAACTTTTTCGATATTTGTCTTGTTAGATTTGAATAGACTGCGTGGTGATTGATTTTGCTGTGACTCACTGTGTCTCAATGTCGTTTTAAGTAATTGGCTGTTTTATACATCCTAAGAGCCTACATTTAGACGGCACCCAACGACTGCTCAAAGGCGATTCGAAAATGAGATAATTTGGCCAGAATTAATAGACGACTCTGTGTTGAGTTGAAATCAGAAAGTCGATTATTAGACAAAATGCACTCGCGTTACAAAGACGTTTTCAAAAGAGATATGAAAGCTCTTGGCATTGACTCCACGAGTTAGAAGGAACTTGCTCTTGACTGATCACTTTGGAAGCACTGTGTAAAGGGTTATGTCCAAACTGAGGATGAGCAGGAGAAATTGCTCCTCCCGAATCAGATTATTTAGTCATCTGAAGCATGAAACTCTCATGCTTTGTGAAGTACATTCATGGTTGACATTGTCCGAAGGAGGCCGACAACAACAAGAACAACACGAACGCAAGTTTTGGGGCCATTTTCTTTTGGGATGAAATTTTGTAGTTGTGTGTGGTAAGTCAAGTTGAATATATCAACGAGAAAGATGAAGCATTATCTTGGACAGATTCAATCATTTACATTGGTATCCTTGCATTGTATGTATACAGATTCCAGTGCACCATCAAGGGAAACGAGTACCTATTAATCATTAAACGTATTATTTAAAAAAGGTGGAATCATTCTCGGAGCAACTTGTAATTAGCCCTGAAATTTCCTAGCACTCTACTTGCGTCAATTTTCTCGTTCGTTTTGCGGGTAAATTGAAGTTAAAACGAGTGTACGGTTTCGACACAAGCATTTACTGAACTCGCATGCAGACCAACTATAAACATAGTCTATGTAAACTTGTCATTTGTGCCTTAACTTTGTACGGTCGCATCTCTTTGTGTGTCAGGCACACTGTGCAATAATTGTTTACCACGCATGTGGAGAAAAATGCACCGCTGCCGCGCTGGGTCGGTTGACAACCATGTCATGCGCAGTGGGTGTCCATTGGGTGTTACTCTGAGCTGACGCGACCCAACGTCCAGCATCCATCAGTAGTGTGGACGTCGTGTCCATTAGTAGATGTGAGTTTGACTGTGCACGCTCGCACACACACATCGTGTCTGTGACGAACACGAGAGATATTTTAAGAGAATCGTGGTCCATCAATGCCGAATTGACGTACCTTTGACAAACAGTATCCAAGGCTGTTGAGTTAGTCTGGGTCAAGCGAAGGAACTCTAGTTTTCGTACTGTTTTCTTTGACGGTCTTTTGTCCAAAAGTTGCGTTGAGTCCTGGTCAACGAATGACTCAAGAAGTATAAGAAAATAAATTGAAGAAAGTTACATATTGCTGGGAAGGACCACGGTTGCGTTGTGTTTAGGACAAGAGTCTTTTAACTGAAAGATTTGCTGTACGAATCCCGCCGGGATTTCATATTTGAGAGAATATGTTGACCCGGTTTGACCACCTCACCTAACTATAAAACAGGCACCAAAAATAGTCAGAAAAGTAATTGCGAAATATTTTATCAAGTCATCTGTGTTTACGAATATTTTCGAGTGACATAAGTTGTTTCCATTTAACCTATTTGCGTATACGTCTTTCATTGTTTATTATAATTTTCTACGGAAAAGCACAAGACAATGAAATCTTCCACTCATATTCCACTAGGTCTTCATGTTGCTCACGTGTAAGCATCACTAAGGTCTGCATTCGTAATGGCTCCGCCCCGACGAACGCCCGTTGCTTCCTCCCAAGGCAACCCTCACTGCGTAACCACACTTTGGTGCCTGCGTCATCGACCTAGCGTACCACGATATTTCGGTGTAGTCCTGTGGCTTCAGGGTCATCCATTTACAAAGCTGAATAATCTTAATCCCTTTTCAACGCATGATTCCGTTGCTCGCAATTTTTCGACAACGAATTCGGGTATTAAATTGCATTGTCAGATTAATAGCGCTTACAGAGACGGAGTTTTTCTTCGGTTCTCTCAACACGCATTGGTAGAAGCTATTAAGCGTAATGAATTTTCCTTCTTCTGTTGCTAACCGTTTCACAGCTTCGTATAGTAAATATAGAGTTTAAAGCGCAGCCCATTGACTCTTCATTTGAAAGTCCTTTGTCTGATACAATAACACGATTTCTTTTCTACTTCTACTCCATTCCCTTGCACCCCTCACGAATACTTCATCCGTTCCAAGCCCAAGTGAGCGCTACAACTGTCATTTATTGCATTCATCGTTCAGATTTCATATTATCCAATAAACTTCGATGTTCAGTTGTTCTGCTTCATTCTTACTGCTCAACTTCATTTGTTGACTTGATCCTCGAATGAACCGGATATTTTTGCGCCGATAGCAAATGTCCAACGCTTAAAGGCCACACATTCATGACAAAATAAATTCTTAAAAAGACGAAGAGGGGTGTGAATCTAAAGAAGAGGAAGCGCAAACAGACTGCGATGAAATACGTACCCCTCAAGCGGAACATCTTTTCAATCAAGTTTGGTGGACGAGTAGAGCGACAATGCCACGACAGCTTCCTTGCGGTTTTCACTGTCATGTTTTATAACAAGATTTCCTCAATATCCCACTTGGCATGATTGAGCATTAAGCAGCCAGTCCGTGAAGGTGCTTACATGACGGCTTTAAAACATATCCTCAAGCTTAACTATCCACTGCTAAATGGTCAAAGATCTTACTGCGTTGTGATAGGCGATAAAACCGTTGCGGGTGGGCAGCTAAATTAATATTGAAAACCTGGCTCCGTATAGTACTTTTGATCAAC
Organism: Atriophallophorus winterbourni; assembly: GCA_013407085.1. Classification (NCBI taxonomy): domain Eukaryota; kingdom Metazoa; phylum Platyhelminthes; class Trematoda; order Plagiorchiida; family Microphallidae; genus Atriophallophorus; species Atriophallophorus winterbourni. The sequence goes on along the minus strand of JACCGJ010021786.1, from coordinate 78,680 downwards.
GATCCTTTCTCGCAGCAACTCAGCGGATTCGTTATTTAGTCGTCAGGTAAACTCAATCTCTCGCTCGATAAGCAAAAAGTACTTTTTGAGAAGACCAGGAAAAATTATAGAGAAGCGTAGCGATGGTAAACTGCAAAGCGAATTAAAATTAAAATTCTAACCGCATTGAACGGGGTGGAATGGAACGAAGGTGGATTTTATCGAAGGACAGCTAGATAAATTTTTAGAACTGATGAGTAATAGGATCAATCAATTCGAGATTGCGTGACACTACAACCCAGGGGACTTTAATCTTTGTTTGTGTTTGCTTATTCAGTTAGTGAGCCTGAATACATGGTGGAAGTTTCTACTGGCATCCTAGGGGTTTAAATTAGCAAGTAATTGCTTGAAAAACTATGCAGTCATCCTGATGCTCAATTCGAAGTAACATTCGTGACTTTAGCAGGATGGATGGATGAGATCAAAATTTTCACGCATCTGTCGATACTCACATGTTTTGATCCCTGCATGGATGCCAACGCTTTGACTATCAAAATTATCATAAGCGGCAGGCAATCTCGAGATATATAAAACGAGAGTAGTGAGGCATCTTAAACACGAGAGGATTGCCGTTGTGACGGTGCGAAGTAGCATTTGGTAAAATTCACCTAACACCAATTTCCTATCATACGCCAGTTGAAAATGGCTGACAGAAAAGACGAAAACAAACATACATACAAGAAGATTGCCAGTCATTTTAACCTACCGAGGAAGATGTGACTCGAGAGCCCGAACTCTCAATTGCTGAAGTATGCGTTGATCCTTACTTAAGAAGACCTTTCCTTACCATGGTTCCTTAGTTGAGTTACGATTTCACCAGTGTATATTGGAGTTTAGGTAAGGAATACATATCCAGGTAAAGAAGTTGATCTTACTGCAACACCTGGTTGACTTTGTGATGAAATCGCAAGTTTGCGAACCTCAGTTAATCCGGTAGGTTGGATAAAGTAAACGACGCAAGTACAGTACGCAGAATATGAGTAAGTTTAGCGAGGATAGCTTAGTATCCTTCATTCTGATCGACTTGCATTTCTTCGAAGAAATGTGTTGGTAACTTGCAGTTCTCTTTGCAAGACTGAGTGAACGTTATGTCAATGGTTGGTAATGATCATAGCAGTTCCTACATTAAATAATGGCGCTAATTAGCATATGATAAAATGTGCCTAAACCAAATTCCACCAGTGTAAAACGGTTATCAGAAAAGGTAGAATCACACAAGCGATCATCTAGGATACCATAGTGTAAGCAAATTCATATCCTTTGTACCGTTTTATTCGAATGAAACCAGAGATATTCAAGGTTCAAGATTTATGGTTGAAAAAGCAATTTACATTACAATAACCACAGAGTCGAAGTATATGTACAAGTAGTGAGGACTTTGTATGTAAGGATAAGATCGCCTCACATTCTTCTTTTTGCAAGCGTCGTCTGATTCACTCGACGTATTTTCTAAATCAATGACAAGCTCAGACTATTTTTCAAACTACAACAAACCCAAACACCCATGTGCTTTACTTCCACTGTGTACTCCAGCACGAATCCCTTCATAAAATTTTTCAACAATACCGTGTTTATGTAGCTCGTTCTATAGTAAATTATGATTATATCTGTCGAAAGCTTTAGAAATGCATGAATGCAGCCACCTGTATCAACAACGCTCGTCCAATCGTCTAAGCATATTAGCAAATTTGTTAGACAAGAACGATTTCTGCGAAATGCATGTTGGGCAACTGACAAGCGTATGTTCCATTCTAGATGTTGCACTATTTCTACTTTTCACATCGAATACAGCAATGTCACTGGCCTGTAAATTTTGGCATCAGAAAGGCAACCTCCTTTGCAAATGGGTGTGACTTGTCCCAGTTTCCAGTCGCACCACAGCAGCTTGGAGCAAATTAATAAACATGTGAGATGCATTGTTCCTATAGGCTGTAGTGGCTTGATAAATAAACTTAGTTTTCTTCTTGATTTAATGTGAAATATTCGTTATCAACAATCGGTCGTACACTTTAATGATTATAGTTTTACCAGCCTAATTTACGGGCGACGAGCATAAAATTGATTAGCGACCTCTACTCATCCACTCACGGGCCTTGATTAGTATATATCAAATTTTGCCCTGCAGCCTGAAAAATATGTTATTATGTTAATAGTTTAACCCTATTTCCTTATCGAAAGACTCTTTGAGCAGCTCGAGGTTCGCAGATCGGGCATTACTCCAGCAGTTCGATTGTTTATTGCTGGCTGCAATTGACTTTGTGTGAGAACATTCGCATACGAATCACGTTGGTATGCTGGGAATATTTGACGAGATTTATAAAAACAAAACTTGTTTTTCGACCTCAGTATTATAATTTTAGAACTAAATCTACACGATTTTATCCAGCGACGGAAACACGAACACATTCAAATGCTTTAAGCATTCCGGATCCTCGTAATTTTTTCTCAGTAAGAATTTGTTTCACTTGGAACTTTTTGCCGGAAGAAATCGCACGCTCGCAACCTGTTGCGGCTTTCGCATCCAAACTCGATGAGTTTATGACGAACCATGCTGTATGTGACACTCCCTATTGATTTTTGAGAGATTTATATTTCTTATTTCATATATCTTGTCATTCTTTGGTTACTGTTAAGCTTACTGCTTTTTTCTACCATAAAACTTTCTTAGTTCTAAGTTCTGAGTTCTGGAATATTATCGTCTCTTTTCATTTCATCGATATCATCACGTTGAAATAGCGTGAACGTGTTCTCTAAGTTGGCGCTATCTAGCATTTCTTCGTTTGCAACTTTTCTATCCACGTGATACCCATCATTTTCGTTTTTTTATAGCCCGTTAGAACGAGATAAGATTACTGGTGTTCTGCTTATTAATCTGTGATCAGCGAATGCTCATCCGTGATAGTTAAACCAATATGGGTTAAGTGATGTACTGTTCCAAGCTGCACAATTCGAAAACTATGATCGAATATGCTGCGGTCCCTTTAATAGGAAACTGAGTTGTACTCATGCACTTTGTCAGGTCAGAGTGTTTATATGCCGATCAATATCAGTCCAACAGTAAATAGCGAAGCGCTAAGAAGTGAACATTGATTTCTACATCACATTTTGTTGTTGTCAAACATCATATATGTTTGAAAAGGTACGCCCATCGCTATGCAATTAAACGTAACTTCGATTACTTATTCAAATTGAAGGATCAATGCCGAGATCCATGCGGAGACTTTATTGATCACTCAAAGTTTTCTCATCTGATCTCGCTGGAGTTAACGTGTTAAAAGACCAATAGGAGAAAACCAGCAATATAATAAACATCACTGGAAACGTATATCGGCCGATACTGGGCCTGAATTTGAACTTTGGTGGAGGAATAGTTAATCTTGTGCGAATCTATGTATTCAGCATATACTTCTTCCAAATGTAAAGGCAATACATAAAGGCATCCCAACAAAAGCAACTTAGCACTAGTGTCAATAAAATCAAAACATTTAGATCAGTTTTGGGCCGGGAACTAACGACAAATTTCCCGTTAATTATCGAATTGCTGTCCTGAACGTAATAGGTAATTTGATGTAAGGTTTTATGAGACCTACTTATGGATATGCTGGGTGTTGTGTGTTGGACTCCTTCTGTCGTTGTCGACAATTGATGTACATCACAATCACATGATTTTTTCATGTTCGACAGCTTTTCGAATGATTACACTGTCCGATTCGGGAGGAACAATCTCTCCGCAGCGCTCGGAACGATAAGCAGAACTCTTCCGTTTGGGTCAGCTGCACGCTGGCGGCGTGATGTGCGTTTAGCAACCGAGAGCAGTATCTGCTACTCCACAACTTGCAGATGACGCTTTACACAATGTCTCCAATGTGAGCGGTCAAGAGCAAGTTCATTCCAACTCGCCGAGTGAAGGCCAAGAGTTTTCATATCTCTTTTGCAAACGCCTTTGTACCGCCCAATGGCCAACTTCCTGATTGCAACTCACAAAGAAGTAGATCTTTTGGGAATACGATCATTTTTCATTCTGTAAGCGTGGCCAAGCCAACGCAGGCGGCGCTGTCGTAGTAGGGTGAACATGCTCTGTAGACCAGCTTTTGATAGCACTTCAGCATTAGACACTCTGCCCATCCACGATATGTTCCAGATGCTTCGTAGATGGAGAGCATTCAGCTTCCGTTCGTGGTTGGCGTGGGTGGTCCAGGTTCCACTGCCGTTCAGCTTCCGTTCGTGGTTGGCGTGGGTGGTCCAGGTTCCACTGCCGTACAGTGAAGCATTTAGTACGCACGCGCTGTATACCATCATCTTTGTCTTTACAGTCTACTTAAGGCTACCCCAAACACGAGAGTTCAATTGGGACAAAGTGACAGCTGCTCTGCCAATCCGCTTATCAATCTCCCTGTCTAGCGAGAGGATATCTGCAATGGCTAAACCAAGATATGTGAAATGATGTACTGGTTCAAGCTGCCAGTTTCCAACAGTGATGATTGGAGGCGATACAATTCCTTGACCAAGGACTTTGGTCTTGCTCATGCTGATTGTTAGTCCAACATCTTTGCACGCCGACGAAAAACAGTCCATTCGCGACTGAATGTGTTCTTAGGAGTGAGTAATAATGACTGCATCGTCGGCAAACAGGAGTTCATGGAGTTGCACATCCCGTGTCATGTGCGGACATGTTGTAATGAAAATTAAATCAACTATCAAATTATATGCTCTGTTTTAAATAGTGCTTTATCCATTTCATTGTCTAGGGTTACAATCAACTTACGTTTTGTGGTTCTTTTGAGTGAAACCTAGAAAGAGATGAGGGAAAATAATACCGAGGCCATGACACAAGATATAGAGGCAACCTAAAATAATGTCGATTTTGAGTGCCAAATTTCTATACACCTTCTTTCATTTTTACTTCCCATTTTTCTGATGACATATGGTTCACCATGCTCAGAAGATATTGGCTTCTACCTCACAGTTTTCCACTGCCTATTAGGATATTCGAACGTACATAGCTAACAAAAAATCAGTCATTCTTTTTGCAAGCTCAGCGTCAAACCTGCTTGGGAGACCATTCATTTGAACGCGACCTAAAATTAAACCCATTCCTCGTTAATTAGCAGTTTGTTTTAAGCCATTTGGATACATTTACATAATGACCGGCTATGATACAGTTCGAGCAAGTTGAGAAGATATTAAAACACTGACGCACACACACACTCACACCCCTTTGATAAGCACGTGCATTCGTTCTCCACTTTATCCCAAGGCGTTCCAAACAACTCCGCCCACTGAACACGTGCGCTTCATGACGCGGTGGTGGTTTTTCGGGTGATTTATGAGTTCGCCAACCGCCCAACCAGCCTCGAAAAAGTCAATCCATTCGACGAACGCTATCGGTGGTGTTTATCGCAATGACTTGTCTCGCTAACATGTGCTCGTTTCGGTGTCTCGTTGTGTGAGGGTGTGGGTGAGAGGCGCGTGGTTTCAACGGATGTGGAACATTCCAATGGGCCGAGGGTTAGTTTTACCGAACTCTTGGCAATTTCGATGATGTGGGTTAATCATAGGATGTTGTTCAAATATCTGGTATAATCTACGTGATGATTATCCCGATTGATACAGGCTGCTCTCTCGTGCATATACGGAACATTTATTCAAATGTGTGAATCCAATATTTTCACCCATAATTGGGACAAATGAACAAGCTAATTATCAGTGAAATGAGCTATTTTGTAGAGCCGTTACTTAATATTGGTATTGTGTAATAATAGTCACCTAGCCTGTATGATCCGGCATAATTCCCTTGTCAAGATGTTAATAATCTCCAGGAAGCGCTCGTCAAGGCAGTCGTGATCAAACCTGGGCGAGTAAGCAGATCCATATTATTCATGTATTCTGGTTTGTACAATCAATGAAACAACGAAGTTGACGAGAGATGACATTTGGAGTGACAAAGCTAGTTAAGAAAATGTCAGATCGACCACAACCTGACAGATCAGATTTGACATTTGGTGAATTTATTCGTCGCAATCTATTAAAGCATTGGCCAATCTGGATAGAGGTCGGAACAAGAAGACGTTGATCTGGTGTTGTGCCGGCGTTGATGTCTCTAAAGCAAAGATTGTTGGCTTGTTATCTCCCGTGATGTGCATTCTAGAATTGTGTCTACAAAATACACCTGGGTGAAATGTATACTAGAATAAGTCGAGATTAGGACTGCGACAACTTAGTAGCCTGTTCAATGGGTGATCTCATATTTGCAGAGAAGAGTCTTGCACCAACAAAGTGGGTCATTTAAGCACAGACAGACAACCAATCATCAATCAATATTGATCGCGGGCGCATAATGTGCGTTTCGCCAACTAGACAGACTGTAATAATTTCGTTCGAAGAATTACCAATAAGGAAAAGGGTATTGTTCTATCTTAGCAACGAGTAGGCTAGCAGTGTTTCCGACTTGGTAATAAGAGTACCGGATCGGCAACGACGGTATATGTAGATTGCCTTCATTGCCCGCATTTCAAGAATATTGATCCCACAATCCGTGGGCATGTTTCCCATTTATAAGTAATTACTCCTAATAAACACTGGTTGGCATATCAGCAGAATGGAAACAGGTCTATTAAAAATGGTGTACGGCTGCACAGTTGAAATCATGACGTCAACATGCTAGAAGACCGAATCCTAGGTATAATGACGTCTGTAGTATAAATATGAAAGCATTTAAGATTGAACCTTTGACGTGGCAAAAATAAGCTTATGGGTGCATCTTCTTTGAAGAGATAGGATGAAGTGTCGTCTCTGAGTTGAAGATGAGCGGATGCAGCTGCGAGCTGATGAATGGGGATAACGTAGGCACTGGATCGTTGATAGATTAAAGTTTGCATTATAAACGTTGTAGGGAAGTGTGTTGCCACCGCATCAGAATGAATAGCCTTGCAGAACGTTGTACAATAAATGAGGTGGTATTGACTGAAGTGAGTTGATGACAATGATGTGTTCAGAATTGTTCAGCCCTCATCAGCTAATACACTGGTTAGATATATATTGGAAATAGAATCTCGAAACTATATTAGAAAACCCATACATGCAAGTGTCACACTAGCGAGCGTATTGGTTTTACAGCCTAACGTTATGTTTCGGTAATTAGTATATATATTGACTGAAAGTTCGACATTTTTCATGGTTTATAAGGTTTGGGAATGCTCAATTACAATGCTTACGCTACGCAATTAAAATTTAGTTGACCTCTTACGAAAGAAATACTATTGAAACTGTTTACACAGATTAATATCAACAAACGCTCTCACACGCTCACCAGAGAACCGCTGCAGCTGGTCTCGAAGCATCGCTTATCTTGTAATCTCTGTCTAAATTACACTAGTTCCAGTTCAACCCTCTCTAGGTAGATCCGTAACTGTCTTGCTGTTGGGTGATCAGTGACAAGGTGTACAAATACCTTCTTGAGAATTAGATCACGGAACTGCAACTAAGTTTACGCAAATCTTCGTCCAGTGAACGCAAAATCGCCGTAATACGTCCAATTTCTTGATAAAATGATGCCCAAGTAATCAACAATCCCTTATATAGTATATTATTGTATGTAATGTCAACCAAAACTTATATTCCGACTGATAAGTTGCTCGTTCACCTAGTTGTCATAGATATTTGAACTTGTTGAACGTAAAACACTCGCTTGCAATTTAAGCCTCCATTAATTCGCTCATGACCTTGTAAAGAGCAATCCTGTAATGCTAAAATAATCGATTTTATCTTGCAGTTGCACTACTTTTTTGAACTCAGAAAGTTTTATGGGAGAAAAAGCAGTAAGCTCAACAATAACGATAGGTATATAGAGTAATATTAAAAAATCTCTCAAAAATCAATAGGGACAGTCACATGGTTCGTCATATATAATTGAGTTTAGAAGCGATAACCGCAACAAACTACGAGCGTGCGATTTCTTCATGCAAGTTATAAAAACAATTCTACCGAGGAAAAAAAAAAATTCCGCGGAATATCCAAGTTCGTGTCATGCGGGATGCTAATGCCTTTGGATGTTTTTTGTGTTCGAGGTAAGGCCCATTGGGATTTAGCTCGTTTTTAAAGGGATGGTTCTCAGTTGGCAAGATTTGAATGGCCAAACAGGGGGAGTTTCCACGTATCCGTCGTTTGGGTTTAAAATCGTGAAGATGTTGTTGTGTGTTTTTTTAAGATTCTCTCTTTGACCGGCAATTCGGTACAGGGAGACTACATTTGTAGCACGTGATAAATCCTGTCAAGTAGTAGTTCGATAATTCTCCTCAAGCCGTGGTGCCGGCTTGGATGGAAGATTCCATAACAGGACGTACAAACCGGGGGGTTAAAGTTTCCGGACGATGAAAATCCGAAACCCATTTGGAAGCATCAGATTGGACACTTTCCGAAATCATCTAGGCTTAAGGTTATTCGACACCAAGATACCGAGATCTTTATCTGCGCTAATCCAGACGAGATCTAAAGTGTCAAGCTGACACGTGTGGTGCAGAGATTTTCCAAGCCGCGGCATTTTACATTTCCATGTTGTCCAGCCAACTAGCCTTTCCATAGCTTTCCATAACTGAGTTGAGGATTATTTCGGGACTGACATTCATCAATGCTGATGAAGCCTTGGTGATCTCGCCGGACTATGATTTTTCCATGTCAGGTTGCGGAGGTTCACAAAATCAGTGCCCATCTCCTGTTCCATCGGTATGAAGTGACACCTTTTATCCAAAGCACTTGATGATTGACTGTCGCAGATACGTTTGGTTATGGTGGGTGGGTGTAGGCTCGTATAACCTGCAATACGCGAGTCACATGTGGCTCTATACAAGAACGTGTGGAGCCCAAACAAAGATATTTCAATTGTATCATTTAATGATGAAAATGCAATTGACCCTAGACAGGCTGTTAGACTATTGCCCTCATTGTGGGGCCTGAGCTTAATAAATCCGTTGCAATAGATGCGCAAGTTAAGTAAATATAAATCAAAAGGATCACATTGTTTCTTAGACATTTGGTGTGGTCTCCCGGTAAATTTGAGGTAAATAATGCGGCCGGTGGTCTTGTCTTCCTGGACTCCTTCGGTTGACATCACAAGCGCATGTTGGTTTCATTCTCCGCAGCATTTAGATTGACTAAAATTGAGTGACAATATCTCACAGCAGCTCACATAGCGATAGGCAGTACTTACTCGATCGGCATCAGTTGCACGCCGGCGGCGAGATCTGCATTCCGCAACAAAGAACTGTATATGCTCTTCCCAGCATGCAGACGGCGTATTACACAGTGCCTCCAAAGCGAGTGGTCATAAGCAATTTCTCTCTAACTTGTAGGGTCAATATCGAGACATTCAAAATCCAGCATACTGAAAACCATCTCCTTAAACACTTGCTAAAGCACAATGGCCTTGCTCGAACATGAAAACATTCAAAGGCTTTAAGCATTCCGCATTCTCGATTGAATATTCCTCGTAATTTTTTCTCAGTAAGAATTTGTTTCACTTGGAACTTTTTGCCGGAAGAAATCGCACGCTCGCAACCTGTTGCGGTTTTCGCATCCAAACTCGATGAGTTGATGACGAACCATGCTGTATGTGACACTCCCTATTGATTTTTGAGAGATGTTATATTTCTTATTCCATATATCTTGTCATTCTTTTGGTTATTGTTAATCTTACTGCTTTTTTCTACCATAAAACTTTCTTAGTTCTGAGTTCTGAGATCTGAGCGATTTCACATCTCGTTTTCAAACGTCTTTGTACCATAAGTGCGGTCTGCCCAAAGGTCGGCTTCCTGATTTTCACTCACCACAGAGTAGATCATTTGAAAAAACATTTTACATTCTGTAAACATGACCCAGCCAGCGTAGACGGTGCTGTCGAAGTAGGGTGAACATGTTCTGTAGACCACGTTTATAAAGCACTTCAGGATTCGTTAATTTGTCAATCTATGATATGTTCGAGCTACCACGCATGCTTCTTGGATGTATAGCTTTCAGCATCCGTTCGTATCTTGCGTGGATGGTCCAGGTCTCACTGCCGCACAGTAAGGCGTTTAGTACGCACGCGCTGCACACCATCTTCACTGCAAACAAGCAGTTGCCCCAGACACGAGAGTTTGAACTGGACAAGATGGCAGCTGCTATCCAAATCCACTTATCAATCTCCGTGTCTAGCGAGAGGTTATTTGCAATTGTTGAACCAACATATGTGAAATGATGTACTGGTTCAAGTTGACAGTTTCTAACAGTGATGACTGGAGTCGATACAATCCCTTGACCAAAGACTTTGGTCTTGCTAATGCGGATTGTTAGCCCAAAGTCTTTGCATGCCAACGAAAACAGACCTTTGGCGACTGGAGGTGTTCTTGTGAGTGAGTAATAATGACTGCATCGTCGGCAAACAGCAAGTCACGGATTAACACATCCCATGCCTTGGTTTGTGGTCTCAACCGGTTCACGTTGAAAAGCTTGCCATCACTTCACTTGCGTAGTTAAATGCCTTCTGTTCTCGTCATAAAAGCGTGATTTAGAAGCACAGCAAATAAAATGCGGAACAACGTGAGAGCAAGAACACACCCTTGTTTGACGCTTCGGCGAAACTCGAAGGCTCATGTACGGAAACCCTTAAAATGGACTGAACCCTTCATGCCATATTAGAACGAACTTCAAACCAGTCGCCAGTTCGAGCTTTCTTCTGACCATATGTGGAAAAAGCGATTCAACATAAGCAGTTTTTTAGCGATTCCCAGTTTTCTGAAGCCGATTCGAGTGGGGCTGTCTTGTTGAACTCGGTTGTGAAGTCTTTTGCAAATAAGGTGCGCAATTGGGAGTGACGTCTATCCTTGGTTTACCAGATAATTTGGTGGGGTGAGATCTCGACATGGAATGTCAGTTTTGCACAAACTAGCGAATTGTCAGTGTCGCAGTCTGAGCTTTGATATGATGTGGTGAGGATTACGCTTCATATATTAATGCGCCTAACAAGAATTAGATAAACCTGATTCCAATGGTGAGACCGAAGATGCTTCCAAGAGAATTTCGGCTGTGGCTTTGTTCCAAAGAATGTGTTATTGGCATAAAAACGGAAATGTGTGCATAGTTCTAAAAGGCGTTGTCCATTATCGATTGTTCTACCTATTCGGAAACGTCCTCAGAATCTGCACTAAATCTGGCATTGAAAACACCCAATACCACTACACAGTATTTTGTGGCACGTTTTTGAGGACTGTTGTGAGGTTATGATAAAAAGTGACGTTTTCAGCAAGCGTCGCAGAGAGCGTCGGTGCATAAACGTTGACCAACGTAGTGGTCCCAGTAATGCACTTCAGGTTTAGAGTCCAAATCCATTCAAACTCGCTGCTGCTTGGTTCTGCGGCTTTTAGTAGGCTGTTCCATACGGAAATCCAAATCCATGCAGTTGTGATTAATCAGAAACTCTTCCTTTCCAAAAACGTGTAAACTTTTTCTGTTAGCATACCAGTGTCTGTTTTGCATGGCAGCCAAATCGACCTTAATCCCTTTTAGCTGATTTTCTGACGAATCTGATACTCGAGACGTCGTCATGAAATGCTGGGAGCATGCAATTGGGGAAATGGACACAAAAAGTAAACAAGAACTGTATAAAAATTCCAATTACGTTAGGCTTCGAAAGAAGTTGTCTTGAGGATGTCATCAAGCCTGTTGACGTCTATCAACAATTACACAACCTCGGAGAACACTATTTGAACATCAGCATCATGAACGCGAAAAACGAGTCATATCCCGTGAACTAAGCGCATACCATGATTTGCGATCATGTGTTCACCAGTTAGTTAGTTCTGTCGAGATTCGATTCTTTTGTTAATGTCTAAGGGTCTTTCATAGAAAAGTAATCACACTAACCCGCCAACCAAAATTTGGCAAGCTTACCCAATGAAACAATTCAAAATTGCGTAACAAAGTATGATTTTATTGACAATTTTTAGTCACTTTATTATGGCTTAGGTTTACGCAAGCTTTTTGGTTGAAATAAGAAACTAAAACACAACAAAAAATTCATAATCCCATTTTATTTCTTTGCTAGGATTTGTGTTTAGGGAAAAACTGCAGGCTTCGAGAGTAACACATAAATCAACAACAAAGGCATAATGCCACATGTCAGCCTATGTAATTAACTCCACCCTATCCTCTGACAAACGCTCGTTCGTTTCGCATCCCAACAAACGAACAAGTCAACCCACCAAATCCCTTCTTCGTCAAGGTTACATTCGGGAACGGGATTAAACGGGGTGACTCCCAATGGGATTAGAATTTAAGCAATCGGAAAATTTATCTCGGTAACCAAGAGAGGATATTGCCAGCAAAAGGCCATGGATACCTACTTGATCGTATCTGACATTCGACGCGCGGAGGGGTTTAACGTGACAGTTTGAGGGGATTGGAAACGCCCATTGTGCTCACATAAGGCACAAATATGGTGTGAAAGTTTGGGTTACGTTTGAGGTATACAACATTGTTTGTTGATCTTATTAGCACCACTTGTTGGCTATAAGTTTGGCAATGTTTTAATTGGAATTGCTTTTAATACGTAAGATATTAATATAACAAGTATGAAACCCCAGGTTTTGTACGACATCAGTTTGTTTGTCGAAGCCATTAGTGATTGACGATTTTGCATTTATACTTTGAAGCAGTTAAAATACTGTTTATGTATAATGAAATTTTACAACAATAATTCAGCGCTAATCTTCTCATGCAATAAAAATGTCACCAGCCCCCGTGCCACACAAGTTCCAACTCGTCTGTTAAAAGCCTAGAAATTGGAACAAAAGATTAACACGGGAATCTCACAATCGATGGAATTGAATGCAGGATTGACATTGGTTTTTATTATCGATCGAGTGCGTGTGTATATGTGTGTGCGTGCATGCTTGCGTGCGTACGTGCGTGCGCATCATCGCTTTCTCCGATAGATCAGGTGATCAACCTTGAAATGAAGTTTAAACGAATCGCGGGTATATTTTACATGTATACAAATCCGCAATTTGGGTGTGTTCATTTTCCATGTCCCATTTCTTTCGGGGAAATCGTGTAGGTTGATTGTAACACTGAGTCAATTTACTTGCTCAGCGTTGGAGCTGGAAAGGGCCCATTCGCATACGATACTGCGATTGTTTGCGTCCAAGGTTGTCACGGCCGGAGCGGTTTTGAGGATAAGCTCCCAATTCCAAAAATGCTCTAATGGCGCGCATCTCATATGGCCTTTGACAACCAAGTCCAGCTCGTGGCCTGCATGCGTGGTCCTGTATGACCCGGTGGAACTGCTTCTACTGACACGAGAAAGGGCGAATGCGGCTGACTGGCGCCTCAAAACAAGCTTGCTTCGGGCAGATGGAGCTCGTAATTCCATGAAGGCGGTCCACTTAGGGGAAGAAAAACTCTTATCTCAAACCTCCATTGAGTTTTGCCTATATCCAGTCAAGGAAAAGGATTCAGGAGTCAACCATAATTAAAAATCCAGAGCAGGAGTCCCGTTAGGCAGTCCGAAGATGTATTCAACTTCGTCCTACCAAATCCTGCGACGGCGTCGTCCAAAAATAATAGGCCTACCTGTTCCTTTGGTTCCAGTTGTGCCGGGGTGAGGGAGTTGTTGCTGCATGGGCAACAGCTAGTTCTCCAAATTAAGCTGCCCCGGCGTACATATCAGCGCATCAATGAAGAGGGCAATTCATTCCCCTTCTGTGGAAAATAACACGGGAAGCAGCAGATACCGGTAATTACTATGGCTCGAGTGAGGTAGAGCTTAGCGCCTGAAGTTGCTTCTGAAGTTGGAGAGTTTTCCAGTTTTCATTGGATGGCTACCGCCCGCCTCAATCTGGGCAGCCCTCAGTCAATTAGGTGGCGTCTCGCCACGGTCTGCTATCCTCATTGGGTGCAAGGGGATCGGGAATCAACCTGAATAACAAACTCTGTTTTTCCGCACCAGAGAAACGAATTACTAACCAACACATATCAGCTTTGAAACCGGGAACCTGGAAGGTCCGGTCCATGCTCCCAGCATTTCATGAGGACGTCTCGAAAATTAGAGGCATTAGAATATCAGCTGTGATTAACAATAAGCTAAAAAGGATTAATGTCAATGTGGCTTCCCTGCAAGAGACGCAATTAACAGACATTAGTTAGCTAACAGAAACAGATTACACATTTTATGGAAAGGAAGGGACTTTGATGAACCTCGACTGTATGGATTTGGATTTCCGTGTGGAACAGCATACTAAAAGCCGCACAACTATGCAGCAGCCGGATTGAACGGATTTAGACTCCAAATCTGAAGTGCATTACTGGTACCACTACGTTGGCCAACGTTTATTCACCGCTTGCTGAAAATGTCGCTTTTATCATAACCTCACAACAGTCCTCAAAAACGTGCCACAAAATACTGTGTACGAGTCTTGGAAAAAATGTCTCGGAATGTTCGGAATGTGTAGAACAATCGATAATGGACAACCTCTTTTCGAACTGTGCACACAATTCAGTCTTCGTGCCATTAACACATTCTTTCAAACAAATCCACAGCAAAATCTTGTTGGTAGCATCCTCGGTCTCACCATTGGCATCAGCTTGATCTTATTATTGTTAGGCGCAGTAATATATGAAGCGTATTCCTCACCAGATCGTATCAAAGCGCAAACTGCGACACTGGCCATTCGCTAGTTTGTGCAAAACTGAAGCTTCCCTACCGGAGATTTCGCCGCCCCAAATTGTCTGTTAAACCAAGAATAGACCACTTGCATCTACAAACGTAATTTAACTGAGCGATTTGCAAAAGCCTCCACAGCCGAGTCCAACAAGACAGTCCTACTCCAATCGGCTTCAGAAAATTGGGAATCGCTAAAAAGCTGCTTATGTCGAATCACTTTTTCCACATATGGTCCGAAGAAAACTCGAACTAGCGACTGGTTTGAAGCAAAAGCTTTTGATATTACTACTGTTTCGGACGGGAAACGGTCAGCGTACATAAAGTTCAATAGTATGCATCTCAGAGCAGCTAGAAATAAGGTCCAACAGACTGCAAGACGATGTTCAGATGGTAATTGGACTGAAATCAGCCTCAGTATCCAAAAAAGCTGCGGATTCTGGAAATTTTCACGGTATGTGTGATGTGATCAATAGACCAATTGGTCCAAACAAACTTAAAAAGGCTCCCATTAAATCTATATTTATTCACCCGATAGTCGATTAAACTAAGCAGATGAAAAGATAGGTAGAGCACTTATCCTCGCTCTACTCTAGGGACAGTACGGTTTTACCGCATGTACTTAAATTATGTCGAGCGGTTGCCAAAAATTACACATCTAGATACTCACGCTACTTGGCTACACTTGACGAGCTAAATGGGGCAATCGACCGCTTGGCGAATGGGAAGTCCCCTGGTGACAACAGAATTCCACCTTAGCTCATCAAATGCTGTGGAGCAGCATTATTACAGCCTCTTCACCATTTGCTTCTTCAGTGCTGGCAGGAGTGGGCGTCCCAAAAGAGATGCGAGACACAAGCTATTTAGGATTAAGGGTGGTAGAGGCGACTGCAACAATTACAGAGTAATCTCCATTCTGAATGTTGTATGTTTGCTAAAGTCTTACAGATCCGACTACAAATTTTAGCAAATAGAGTTTACTCCGAATCTCAATGTGATTTCCATAGGGAAAGATCAACAGTTGACATGATTTTCTCCCTGAGACAACTTCAGGAAAAATGTTGCAAACTGCGTATGCCATTATAAGCTGTTTTTTTTTATTTAGCAAAGGCATTCGACTGCGTCAGCAAGGAATGTCTTTTCGAAATGCTTCATCTGATAGGCTGCCATCCAAGACTGCTCAAATTCGTTATTTCGGTTTCAGTACAGAATCCTTTGAGATTCTGTGAGACTTCAAACAAGGGTGTTTTTGCTCCCATGCTGTTTGGTTTTTTCATTGCTTTGCTTGTGACGTACGCTTTTAGGACGAGAACAGAAGGCATTTAAATACGCATGCTAACTGATGGTAAGCTTTTAAACATGAACCAGTTAAGACCACAAACCAAGGCACGGGATGTACTAATCCATGAACTGCTGTTTGCCGACGATGCAGTCATTATTACTCACTCCCAAGAACACCTCCATTCGCGAATCGAATGTTTTGCATCGGCATGCAAACAATTTGGGCTAACAATCAGCATGAGCAAGACCAAAGTCCTTGGTCAAGGAATTGTATCGCCTCAAATCATCACTGTTGGAAACTGTAAACTTTAACCATTACATCATTTCGCATATCTTGGTTCAACCATTGCGGATAACCTTTAGCTCTCGGCAGTGATTGCGAGCTGAACGAGCCGAACAATATTTATCTCAACCTTGACACGAAGATTCAAAATAATCTCGACAATGCGTCCATATTCCGGTAGACTATTATTAAACTATGCTCCAAGCATTTAAAACAATTACATTGAAAGTTGCAAGTATCTAGGTTAGTTTGAATGCGTCCAAACATTTGTTGTGGGGGTGATTGTTAAATATTAATTAACCCTAATAACGATAATCTTAATGAAGGGTTGAAATCAGTAGGGCAAATATTTTTCATCGACAACTACGGTAGAAGAATGACGGTAAATTCGGATCCAAAAATCATTGAGATTTAACCCGTGACTCATGAAATATTCTTGATTACTTTTGAAACGATATTCAGAGCGTCTATTTCCATGTGAAATGAAGTGGTGATTTCGATAGACAACCAGTACTCGTCGATGAACGTACTAAGAGCGGTCGTCGTTCCAGTATTTGTATCATACCAAACGCTGCTTACTAAATGTGTTTTGGATGCATAGCCGGAACATCTGCATGACTCAAGCTTTATCGGGATACACCGTGAAATAAATAATGACCTTGACTTTCGTCATGGGATTGATCTTCTTCTGTGGAAAACAAACCTAACGTTCTAAAATCGAATCTAACTCGTTTAGCAAATCCTACGTATTATCATCATCGTTCGTCTTGAATTATTAGCCTTTCAATATGAGAATGACATGCGTGCATTTAATTAGCTCTTTTCGCGGTGAACTCTCACCACAAGTAACCACCTCGTCTTGAACAAATGTAAGCGTCTGTTTTGTATCATCTCCTCACGGGGGCTGGGGTGCAGGAGAAACCCCCTTTGTCACAACGAATGTGTTTGAAATCGTAAAATGTGTGAATGAAAGGCTGAACGAAACATGCCATGTTGTGCCGTGTTGTGCAAACCATGACGTGTGTTGTAACGTGGATGAAATATTTGTCATCGATAAATGTTTACGACTGATGGGGTTTGTGTTTAAACTTGATTTAGATGGGGTGAATGGATTTATCGATCGCGTGTCCATATTCGACCGTTACACTCGAATGCTTAGTCTCATTTGGGTTATCAGCTATTCAACCTGCCTCACTGTTGAATCATTTTGCGAATTCTACAAATTTAGGATACATTTAGCTTCTTTTGCTCATTGGTTGCAAAATGCGGATTTGAGGTACAAATTATATTTCAGCTTCTGTTGACTGTTTGTCCTTGTGTGCATTTCTAGCATTCATATCGCCATCTCCGGATGATGAGTTATCATTCAAATTTCATCTAGGAAGTCTTGAGGATAATCTGGTATCATGCACGACTTGCTTAGAAAAGATTTTGGTAAAAATTGTATGCAAGCACAAGCCTGATATAGGCAAAGTGCCGCACAGTCAGAGACTGCGCGTGAGCTAAGATACGGTCAGGTTGCCCAGGCCTAGGCAGATATTATAGGGGAAATAGAAAATAGGTAACGGAAAATCACTCTCTGAGAGCTCTGAGTGACATGATACCCCAGCCACCGACAAGAATCTATTGGGCATGAGATTTTCGAATGTTTGTTAAAAGCAAGTTTACCTGGTGCTAACAGAATTAACGATGTAAGTGATTTACAGAGAATACAGGCCTGAACTGAGTAGAATTATGAAAGACAGTTCAAGCGGGAATGAGTTTATTCGAAGAGAACCAATGTTACCTAGTTTATTCAGTGGGTTAGGCGATGCATTCGTCGTGTGCGAGTATTGGGTCACTTCGAGTGCGTCTACACACGTGAACACTTAGATCAAATCTTAGTTGAGCTGGTGGCACAATTCACTCTCGATTTTGGCTCCTTCGTGGTCAATACTTTCGAGATCCAATCTAAACTTTTTTTTAGAAAGTTTGTTTAAATTCCGTTTTGTTAGCATAACATAGAAAGACGGTAGTTTGTCTTTCAATGGAAAGACCGCAAATCCCTGACAATTGTTTTTCCTCGCATCTTCTAGACTCAAATGGTAATGTATTGACTGGAATGAATTTATTCTATTTCTGAACAATCCTGCTAGGGTGACAAGCTCTGAACATCTGGAGCACCAGTCAGGCACTTCTTTGAAACTGGAATTACTAGGCATTACTCCATTATTTATTAATGTAACATTTTTTCTGTAAAATAAATTTTTCTGAAAAAATGCAAGGCCCTTCTTACTTTTACCCCAAAATTTGTTGAATTTATTAAGATACTAGAGCTCAAAGATCCGAGGTATTTTTTCTGTTTTAGTACGAATCGTCGATTGGGCGTTAGGCAACTACATTTAATCTTTCGATTATTATCGTTACTCGTTTTACATCTGAGCATGCAGAGGTATAAGGGTTAAACGGATTTCTCCAAATATATATAACCGGAGAGTGATCTGAACACTTGCCTTCTATCTTGAAAGCGCTCATCTTACCATGACGCTGGCCTATAGACCACGAATCCTTGTTCTAGTCTAATTTAATAGCAGGTTTAATTAATGAAATTCTGCCCATTCATGCTACAAATACAGAAAATGTTTCTCGTTTATCCATATGAACAATGAAATATATCGACTACATGTAAATCGTGAAGCGATTTTTTGCTTGAAAAACCGCATTTCTCTTGTACCAGTATTCTTCGAGTGATTATACAACTTTAAAGTTGTTCGAATCGAAATTATTCATAAACCGCGGTCAAACATTAAGCTCCGTTTCGGAAAAAAGTGACTGGTCATTCTTTTGCCCGTTAAGCGTGCTCACGTCATCTCATCACGAGAACTTCATTGAAGTCTGCTCCATCACCGAATTTTCAAAGGCGTTATGCCAGAAATCATCAGCTAATGCATTGATGATGTAGACAACATCTTGAGGAGTGTTTGAATTGTTACTTGTGCTACTTTAAAGAGTCAAACCCATATTCTTGAACGAAAAATCATAGATGCATGCATTTCCATCGTACACACCCACGACCGGTTTCTTACGCTTCTTATTCATCCGGTAGGCATAGTACGATCAGCATATGCATGTAAATACAGGTTTTTGTTCATGGTCATGGGTTAAACGCCATCCACATGTGTGTTGGCACATGTGGATGAACAGGTTGGTCATACCAAACAAACCCAACAGTGACTTACAAACACGATTTGTTTACAATGTTTCCTGTTTGTACTGTCCATACCAGATGAGTGTAAACACCAAGAAACTGATCGTTGGGTGTGTTGCCGAAATGTTTGCAAATACCAATTATTTTGGTCGCATTACTTGCGTTTTGCGTGGCTTTGATGAAAACAAAACATAGAATTGAAAATGTGGAAATGTGTCGCACTAGTTATCCTCGCTTGGAAATGCAAATTGGGTTGATTTTCACGACTTACTTTCACAGGTTCCTGGGTGCACGGTAGCGTTAACAATAGTTCATTCACCTCTTTCCATAAAGGCAGGATTCAAGTAGATGGGTAAGGGTCTCCGTGGAATAAACACATTCGTTCTGAGTGAAATTGTCGTTTCCCCGCCAAGCAGAAAGGCGCCAACCGAGGCAAACACACTACTTCACGTATTTCCTCATAAATCACTTGAAATGTCATTGGCATTGTCCAACCGCGTTTTCCACTTATTGGGAAGTCTGTTTACATCCGTCGTGTGTGTGTATGTGTGACTGTTTAAAAAGGGAAACGAGGACCTTGTGACCAGGATGATGATCCCATCTCAAATTGTTTATCACTTCGCTGTGTTTAGGTTCAACATTGACAGGTGTTTCTCTCTGCAACATCCAGGGAAGTTGACTCGGAAGGATGTTTCTCCATTAGGGCGAGGGGAAAGAGATACTAATTGAACAGATGAATCGATGATTTAGGTTATTTTACAGTGAACCGTTAAGTGCTGCTGTAAACACTGATCGAAACAGATTGTGCAGATTTTAAATGAGAGAATGAGCAAATGGATGCAGGATGAAAATCGCATCCTCATGTGGAGTGAAGCAAAAGGTTAATATACATCAATAAAGCTATCTATCTATCTATCTATCTATCTATCTATCTATCTATCTATCTATCTATCTATCTATCTATCTATCTATCTATCTATCTATCTATCTATCTATCTATATATCTATCTATCTATCTATCTATCTATCTATCTATCTATCCATCCATCTGGCTATCTGGCTATCTGTTACTATCCAAATCTCCAGTCTCGGGTCTCGGATAGCAGTTTTTCAAAGTTGATCCATTTCTGCCATTCAGCCTTTTCAAACTAATACCCACATTTTACGTGTTTCGCTTAATTTTGAGTTCATATTGTTCAGGTTATTGTGATATGTTCTCCGCATCATCACAATAGTTGCACAATCACCTGGGAACCCCATACATCGGTCCCCTAGTGACCGCATTGACATGACGGATTGTGCTTATTATCTGATCGGATTTAAAGGACGCGTTGCGTTTTAAGTTGCTAAGACCCTTAGATCGTGTTACGCAGCGGTCATGATTTTGTACCTAGATAAAAATGGGGGCCATGTTTCATATGGTGATTTGAGATTATCATAGGACCCCAAAACAATCAAGTAATACATGGTTTTTTATTTTGCATAACCATCATGGAAGAACCCTGGGGAAAAATTCGTTCTGAGAAATTATGCTTTTCTTCTTGAATCGATGTTAGTTCCCAGTTAACATGGTCATTGTTGAGATGTCTGTCTGGGTTTTTGGTTTGACGATTTCTGTGTGGACACCGCTGATCGGGAAAAGTAGAAACCTGAAAAATGCATCGCTGTTATTGATTCGCCTGTGAACATAGACATTATTCTTTATCACATAAACTACACTTGCACACCACATATGGTTTCTATTTGTTTGGATTCATCAGATAGATACAGTGACATTGGATTTATTGAGTCTTGAAACAGGGGGAAAGTGTAACTTTAGAGCCTAAGTTAAATAGAATTATGATAGCACACCATTGAATGAACGATCCAGATAAAGGATCGAGGGATCAAATGAATGGTATTGATCAGTTTTGTAATGCTCCCATTCCCCGCACCTACGCACCACAATCGGTTTCTGGCTGTTTTCCCTCATCCGGTGGAGACATTGAAATTATGGAATAACGGTTAGAGTACTTGCACTGTGAACCCACTATTAAACTGACTCGTCTTGATTGAACTTTAGATGACCGATCTGCCGAACGGGCGGAGTTGGGCGTGCTCACACGTTGCACTTACTGCCTGTTTTTTGCCAGGTTGATGTTGCTGCGACGCAAGGAACTGTCATTTTAGGGTGTTTGAAGTTGTGAGAATCTAACGAGAGTTGCAGAGGCTGTACATCGGTCTAAAATGAACAGCGCGAATAATTATTATACCCTGTCTGTTAAAATCACAATTATTTCAAATTCATAAGATCTCTCTATCAGCTTTCGCCTGGCGATACCACATTCTGAATGATGAAAGTTTTGTACTTTTCCGTTGTAGGTCAACCTGCTAAAGATGACCTTCGGCGTACGGCGATAACGAACTGATGTTGGTCAAATGTAACGTTATCTACTCGTCATGCGTCTCCCGCAGCGAGTGATATGAACAAGCGCTACTTGACCCGGCAAGAGAACGTGTTTATGCACGTGTTTAAACGGGGAGAAGTCACGTGCCCAGTTGACCTCGAACCTCTATTCGAAGGAAATGCGGGAATGTTTGATAAGGTCACCCAGCAACGTGCGGGCATCGAATGGGTTGCACAAAATGTGAGAACGTGTTAAGCTAATTATCACCAATTTATGAAGGACTTTCAGGCATGTGTGTGGGATTACCAGCAAACAGCAATGAGATGAGCCGTGAAGTTTTAAAGGATAGCTCGTCAAAAATTGTTTGGCAAGTGCAAGCTCTACAAACAGACTCAAGCATGTAAAATGGGGCCAGCAAACACTGCATTCAATCTAGATATCAATACAGAAATGTCAAACGGCGATGCTGCTAGATACGCGTTACCTTACTGCGTGAAAAAATAGGTACTAAATGAAGAGCATGCTGGCAGTAGTTTTTCTATAGCCTATATCCTATAGATCACAAACTGAACTATTAAATTCTCATAGATATAGAATGGAGATACTATTTGAACCAGCATGGTGAGTTAGTTGCACCGAATGCATGAGCAATCGATATATAAGCATCAAATTGTCGATATGATTAGCTTAATTAAGATCGTGTTGGTTTATTTTCCGTGATCGCATATGAAATTGGTGTGCTGAGATTGCTTGAACATTGAAACAATGAAGATTTGGTAGCAGATATCAGTCAGCCTAATGAGAGATGCTCGCACAAACCCTGGAAATATGAGTTATACGGTAAAAAATTGTTGCAGAATAACGTGAAAACGCTAAATGAAAATGGTGATGATGACAAGGTGGAGAACAAGAATGATGAAGATGGAAAAATCTTCAATAAGTAGTTCCGTTTGACAAAGCATAATGAACACTTCGACAAAGAAGTTTGGTAGGCAATATGATAGATTTTGATCGAGTCTTTGATGTTTGAAAAGATTGTCATTCAGCTGGTGAAAATTATCAATAAAGATAATGCTGATCGGTCGATCGCGAGATGAAAATTGATGTTAACAAATTGTTTCTAGAATGTACTCATGAAAAAGAAATCTTGTGCGTGAAATGACCGTGATGCAATGTTTGAGAAACACAACGTCTTTTTAACGAAGTGTGGAATATAGCAGGTGAAGAGTACAACATACGAAACAATGTACAAGTGAGAAAAAGTTTTTTTAACTCAACGCTAAGAGATCAGAGCGGAAAAAGAAAAACTATGAACTTTATTAAGTAGAAAATTAAGGTGATGAATCCAAGTATGGTTGTCGGAAACGGGGACGTGATGTTTCTCTGCAGTAAGGTCTGTAGAATTAAGTCTAAATAACGTAAGACCAATAATACACTTGGATTGGTGAACACAAGTTCAACACATTTATCGGGATGTGAGGTGAGTCTTCTGTCTTCTGACCAAGTTGTAATTTTATTGAAAGCAGCAAAGAGCGGGATCGAAGAGATCTTTCAGGAAAATATCCACTTATCCGTTTTATGCTTTTCTCCACAATCGCCTTTGTTTCACGTAGGTTCGCGTGTTGGACACACTCGATAAAGTCATCCGCGCTCATGTAATCAAGACAGACTTTAACAGTCAGTGTTCTACTCTGGAAATCCGTTAAAATTCGGGGAATTGGACATACAACGGCATCATCTGGGGATCGTTGCTTTCGGCTGACGAATTGCTCCTTATTTTTCTCAGATAATACCTTCTGCACACATTCAAGAACGATACTTTCTGTGATTTTTAAAACATGCTATAGAGCGAAAATTTACTGCAATTTTCTTGGGTTAACAGTGTAATTCTAAGTTATTTTTAATCATTAGCAATGGTTACTGCAGAGATTCAACTGTTGATATAGAAGTCAGTTTGGCAAAACATGAAACAAAGACATTCCCAACTTGGCAAGCGACTTTGTTTAGATTTGGAGCATGTAAGAATATCATGTTTAGATATACAGAATTCCACATAGTCAGATGGCAATCACTTCAACGGTGTCTCAGTATTGCGAATATCAATTTACCACCGAAGTTCAAATTGAGTTGATCTAGCGAGCTGGTTGCCGGTCAGCGCATATTGTTCTCGAAGCAATGTTTTTTTCAAAACCTTCCGTGACTGCCTAGATAATTTTTCACTTAGTGGGAAATTTACATACAGCTGATTGAGATGTTCTATTTCAGATTTTATGGCCTTAGTCAAGATGAAAAATGCGACACAAGAAAGATTGTCTTTCGGTCATATCATTCACGATAAATATTAACTCCATATTAGGACTTGCCAAACGTTGTTAAAAATCGCTTTTTTACATTCCTCCCAGTGAACACATTTTCCACTGTGGGAAAAACGAGTGATTTCCCCACACTATGGGAATAATTCAACTTGACAGGCTAATCTATCAGGCGTCTTAGAGATTGCATGTCAAGTCTTTGGTGGATTAGCCATCTCGATGTGTGTGTGTCCGTTCGTTCGATTCCCCGTTTGGGGTGCTGCTTTCTGGAAGGAAGACAAGAAACAGAACACTGACGGGAACATCACACCAGCAGCAGGAACAACAACATCGAAAAGGCGGTTCGTGTGGTGGGGTAGGATTTAGACCATTTCGAGATGTACAACATTAACGGGTGTGGTGGGTGGTTGTTCGTTCTGGGATTCATGACAAGTACTTGGACGTCATGCTGAGTAATGATGAAACTGTGACCTGCACCACCACCCTCACGCTGGCAAAGAAAGTAAAATCGCAGATTGCATCTCAGCTGGGAAATCGATCCAAAATGATGATTAATCTGAGTTGCGTTAATTAGTACTGAGGCGCTTTCTAAAATCCCACCGGTTGTATGTATCCATCATAATATGTAACCTCTCGTCGAATTCAAATGTTGCACAAATTCCGTTCTCGTTTAATCCTAAGTAAATATCAAGATAGCATTCAAAAGCTCTATTGATTGGCGATAAATGTGAACTTTTTAACAACCAAACGTGACCACACAAACAGGACAGTTTGATCATCACACCAGTTGACTTATATCTGGTTTATCGAGGATGGTAACTAAACTGCGTTTCGCAGTCTGTTTTCAAGTCATTCTTTGATTTTCCGACAAACGCGCACTTGCACACGAACGCGAACGCTTACTTTTACTCACGCCGCACGCCAAGTGCGGTTTTGTGATGCACTCAGGTGGTGAGTGATACTCACCAGATGTATCGATTTTCGAAGACGAGAGTGAAAGGGTTTGCATAACCAGCGCTTAGCCGCAGTTAGACAAAGAGATGAACAACCTTGTTTGTCGGGTTTATGGTTTATAGTGGTAAAGCCAACTAGACGTAGAAGACCCCAGGATGTTGATCCATCACAGATTCAACATTCGTTTCAAGCGTTCAAAAGGGAGGAGAACAAAATCTCGTAAGCTTAGCCAAATAACATCGCAAACGGTAAGTTGCGTTTCGAAAAATTACGGCAACGGAGTCATATCTAACGAGCTCACCATTAACAACCACAGTCTTGTGACGCAATAGGTTCAATAACAACAAAAGCTACAAGTTTCTTGTTTCAGGAAGTTGAATTATTCGGTACTGTAAGCCGTGTTCATATATCGGTCTATCAATGATGTACTATAGGACTGGAAATGAGAATTAAACCCCGGTTCTTAATCCGAAGGTAGCCGAGACAACAGTGAGATTGCCAGTACAGTACAGTGCTCAGAAATTGGCTTGATCTCGATTACTCACCTTGCCCGGATGTTAAATTAGGGCATGCTCATAATTGTGGTACTGATGCTTTCGACAGTGGGTGTAGCAGCTTCGGTGTACTGGCACGGAAGCTGATCGCCAGGTCAACAATAAGACTTAATAAACGTGGAAAGAAGCAGGTGGGAATTAAATATTAATCGCTATTACAAACTCCTATTCTCTTCTATTGATTATTTGAGAAAAATAAAAATGCGATGGAGCGCTTGAGATCTAATCAATCACATTAAAATCTGTAATATTATGTCACACTAGTGCTCTTCCTTCACGAAAAATTTAAGACCATTTTCATGTCGAGATTGCTCTACGAAGTTCATTTATTCTTTAAGTTGCTGATGGGAATTCGCTTGATTAAAACCTGATCAACAGTTCGTTTCGGTGTTTGAGGCTTAACCCGAATTAGCTCCATGAATTGATGTCTGCAGTGAAATAAACACTGTTAGTTAAAAACATTCTATTCAAAGTCAGAATCCGCTTCTAAATTATTGATCGCTTTGTTAGCTTGCAGTTATAACGAACCGGCAAGAAATTTGGGCTATGAATTTATTTAATAGTTGGCCAGCATCTTCGTGGCTTATCGCGAAAGTTGCCCTAACTGATATTACTAAATAAATCAGCAAAAGAAAGAGTGAACAGTATTTGCGTTCAGGCATCTAAGCGACTCCACAGTGCTTAAACAACACCTGGCACTTTATCTAGCCTTTCTCCCGGTCATGGATATTTCACCTGGACCGGTGTAAACTCTACACATGTCAGCTCACGCACGAGTTAAAACACATCTTCATATTAAACCAATTGAGGGTGGACTGTGAACTTGTCCAAGCCGATGTTTCGACAAGTTATGACATGATTTCGATTGATCAGTGGAAACTGCGATTTGTGGGCTCTGGACAGGTACAGGTACAATGGTACTCCATGGTTGTGAAACGAGTGATAGTGTTGTTTTTTGGCAAGGCGAGGGCCTGTTTCTATGTGGTGAAAACAGGAAACCTTGATTTTGATGTACAGTACACAATTTGCAGTTCCCTTAGATGGGTTTAGTTTGTATAATGCCACCAGGAAACCGGGTAGAAGCGCTAGTGTGTGGTTGAAGTCTAATTATAAAGGATACATGGAATGAAATAACAAGACTTTGTGGTCATCATGCTGATCAGACTAGTTTGGGTAGTGTGTGTTGGAAATCGTGCCATTTTTATCTGGGAGAAAAGAGAAACCATGAATTTTTTAGCCGACTGCCTTAGTTTATCTGAAACAAAAGGAATTGGGATCGAACCCCACCGCATATCTACGTATGGGATAATGCGCCAAACCAAAATTTCAAACAACGTTTAAGGGTAAATGCGTAATGACAATAATAGGAAATATAACATCGTCATCCTAGCAAACTGTCAGCTAGGTGATATCTTATTGCCATTGAGACTTGATGTTAAAGAAACCGCAGGCAAAATGTCGTGGTATGAAATTCCATCGATTGCTTCTTGAAGAAAATTAAAGCAATATGCAAAATTGTGTATATTTCGAAATTGATGGGCTTAAAAGAAGATGATTTTTATTATTTCTCTAAAATTCTCTTCTCTTTTGCAGTTACCTAGTCTTTTTATTTACTTCCAATCAATCGTCTTTTAACAAATTTTCTCACTCACTTACTTACAGTTTGGACAAATTACTAAATAACTAACCAACCTACTTCATTACTTCCTGACTTACGCACTAACTCGCTTGCTTACCTAATTACTAGTTTGTTTACTTACTAAGTTATTTAATCACTTGCTTACTAACAGACTTACTCACTTACCTATGTACAAACTTACTAACTAGCTTGCTAACTTACTTACTTGCTTACCTACTTGGGGACATTTTAATTGAATTGAATTTTAAATTGTGCTTTTTGTGACCATAAATTCTTGAATCTTGAATCTTGAATCATTAACTTACGTGTTCACTTAGGTACTTGCTTACTCTCTTACTCATTTGGTTACCTTCTTACTTAATTATTTAGTTGCGTACTTGCCTAGTTGTTTACTTACTTACTGTCAAACCTAGTTACTTACTTACTAAACAATTTACCAACTTACATCCTCATTTGCATGCATTTCCATTATACACACCACGACCGGACCAACTGGCTGGTTTATTTATTAAGTTAAGAAGGCATTAAACCCATTCTTCGCCATCCGTAGATGAGTAATCTGTAATCTGGGTGGTTTAGCTAATGACGACAGCCTTCTGAACATCTACGAGTGAATATTATCTTATTACGTATATCAATTCGTGTGATTAAAAGGAGGCAACACCCTTGCGCAGTATGATCCCAGTTGTACGCTAGAGTACGAATTAGTCATAGAAACCTGAAGGACTGCAAAAATGATAAACGCAAGCTACCGAATCATTTTGTATACAACGTACTTACCAGAGAGCCGGACTTACAAACAGGAAGAACTATTGAAAATAAAATATTACACCATCCGTGTTACACTGGACTCACTCGCACGCCATCAGTGGACTCGAAAATTTCAACATGGTCTCGACGATTTAGAGTGTTCATTTTATGAAGAAGAAGAAGCGGAACATTTGCTTTTGAATTCCAAGTGACCCGACCGTGGATATACACCCACAACGATTCGTATCACTATACAATCAGAATCTGGAGAATCAAGCTGTACTACATCACGCTTCTCGGTCAATCGGCACTTTTTTTCGGCGTGTGTCTGAGTTTCGTTAAGCCAAAACCGTTCAATGCTGGCTCATCTATTGAGAACATTCGTATCTTGTATACATGCCCTTTTTAGCCAACATGATATAATATCCCTAATGACATAGGAGGGACTAGTCTCAGAAAGTCATCCCTGATTTGAGTACTCAGGAGCTGGATGAGGGATAAATAACATCCAGCTGAACATGGTGGTACTCTTTTACGTCACATGTCGGCCACGGAGTGTCAGACTACCAAACGCTTCGTTGATATGGTTCCGTGTCCCCATAGCACTCTGTTCCTCAATCATTATATTTTGGTGACTTGCTTTTATCCCTCTAGCAGGTTATTTGCGGTTACCTACCCACCCAGTGTGTTACTCTATTCACATTTTCATTAAACTTTCGAAAACGTACAAAATAAATAAGAAAATTTAATATGAACATCGCGAATTAAAATAGCACCATATGTTCTCCTCAGCTATGCACCACCTTTCTGCCCGTTCAATCGACTTTCCATCGCGTTATCCGACACTTTTCTCTCAAGGTCACTGATCTTGCCACAGCTCACCGAGCACCTGTCCTCATCATCAGCTAATGAGCAGCAAACATCCAGTAAACAAAAGTCACATGCCGTTGCCCCTGAGTAGTGTTCACCCGTAACCGTCAGACATCATGTGACATACGAAGTGATCCACTCGTGACAGTTCAATTAACTTTTGACGCTTCCGTTATGTGAAGCAGGGAGAAATTTCGATTTGGAAAACACTCCATTCGTGCCGGGGAGGGGTAGTGGAGAAAATTGGCAATTGCTCCATTGTTCGAGAAGTTAAGGGTGTAAGTTGATAATCAATTCGATAAATGAGCAAAAGGAGCAATCAAGTTCGAAGTTCAAGTGATTGATTTTTCATTTTCATGGCTTTAGTGGAAATTTTCACAAATGCGAACAATAGAATTGTGAATTTATTTTCTACATGTACCGGTAAATCACTTGCGAATCTGAATGTCAGCCGACAAAACATCAAAATGCTTGCAAGTACACAAATGTACGTACACACTTTCTCGCGTCTTTGGGAATAGACCCCCAACTGCTTATTCGTTAATGATGGGTTAAAAGAAGTCCTGCTGTTTGATGCCAAACACTATTCGAAGGAACGGATTAAGATTCAAGATATATGGTTTAAAAAGCAATTTGTTTTACAACCCCAACAGGGTGAAAATCGATCAAAAAATGTGTTATATTCATTATCATGTAGTCCAAATGACTGAGGAATGTTTTGCAGTATTTCGGGGGCAGTATCACGATTAGTTCTTATATAACCGTGCCAACAGCACGAGACCGGTCGTGGGGTGTGTTATGCAATTGCATCCAAATAAGGATCTTTGTTCGAGACCATAGGTTTGACCTCATCTGCATGTGTATGGGCACATGTGATTGAACACAACTTGCTCTTACTAACCCTATCAAACCGTGACATGCAAGCGCAAATCTTTTCCTAACTCGTGGAGATTACTCCACAATGGCAGGGAGCGAATGACAACTGAAACAGCCATGAACTCAATAGAAATAACTGCTTCAGTTGCGTTGGAAATGTGGGGCTGACAGCCGTGCTCTCGGATGTTGCTGAGAGTTCGGCGTCAAAACAGCTTATCTAGAAACAGGGGGAAATTATTATGTGAGTAGAACGTTGCATGTCAAGTTTCTCTCTTGAGGCGCACGCGAGTTGATATCATTCAAAAACCAGTCTGTAGTGTCAAAGCAGTCACTTTAACTCAAAGTCGTAAAAGGAACGTTGCTACAAAGTTTGCTCAACACTGATGCTGTTCTTCAACGCAATAGCATCGTGGAGGTAAATCGGAGGAAACAGCGTCAAAAGCCAATCAAACAAAATTAATTGATAGACCATTTAGAATTGAATCATAATCACAGTGCAATTCCGGATAAAGCTATACACTTCCACCTTATGACTAAGTTCTCGGGATGGTAGGATCAACTTGACTGGCTGTAGTGTCACTTGGTAGGCAATTCACAGTGTCGATTGGTATCACACTGCATCGGGTTCGACTCTCAGGAGGATCGGGTTAAAACCCCGTTACAGTTGCACGTGTGAGATGATGTGCTCAAACCGAACCAAAAATCATCCTAAGATACTTCGGCTTTCCGAAAAGATGTATAGAACTTGTCTTCATTAATCTACGTGGCAAACGGTGTGACACATTGTGTAGTAATCGTCAGAAATATTGAATTAGATGTACACCTCATAGTAAAGAAAAACTTGTCAGGTATCCTGGAGTCAACGTTTCCGATATCCTAACCATTTTGTTTCAATACTCACTAAAGTATGTGGGTTATCCTTTTACGCATTTTGTATTTGCTCTCTTGGCGTTGGGCATGCACCGAATTCTCACTTTAGCCCCCCTCCGTTTTTACACTTTCTTAAAAAGACAGTGAATACAGGATTTTGTCTCCAACTTTTTTCGTGGGTTGATTCTACCACATCAGAAGACAGTTTAGCAACTATTTTCGAACATCGCGTTTCTTCTTGCATTGAATTATCCGCATTATTCTCACCGATATCTTCCCCACAATCTACCCTGGTTTAACTTCATGTTTATTTTGCTCGGTTCCCTCATCATTGTATTGCCACCCAGAACCGCGAAATACCGACCATCATTCATTCTCTTCGCCGTCAAGATATCACTGTCTCAAGGATCTTGAATCTTGAAAACGGGTTGATGTGTTGTGTATTATGCTCGCTTGTTAATTCCCCCAAATTATCTACCGTGAACTTTCGAATGTTCTTCAAACTTCATCACCAAGCAAGCGAGCTGTTGGAAGTATAACAGGAAAACCCTGACACGTGGTTTAGTGTATATAACCCTCAAATTTATACCGCTTCTGGTTGAATGAAAGGATGGTAGACACGAACAAATATGGACATTTCATATACGAGTGACCACAAAGATACAATCCTCATGATTATTTCTGTGCAAGCCATTCACCCTGGAATGTAAACTGAAATTGATCGAATCGGTCAAATTGTTTCCTCACAAAATAGTTAACAAGTTCCGACAAGTTTGTTTGTTTGGTTGTCGACGTGGGACTTTCAACAATCCGTGGTTATTTCAACGAAAACACCAATACATTGACTGCGAATTCCGACAAACACTCGAGATCGATATGAGGGATCGATTGCTTGGCGATCGATAATAATGCAATGGGTGGTTGAAAGCGCAAAGCCATTCATTGTGGGAATTCGATCACCACATGTTCATGATTCACGTGCTTCGACACGATTAGATGCGGCAATTTGTTATTGAATGTTTTTGCGGTGAATGCCTCAGCGAGTTTGATCACGCTGATGCTGTGTGTTTTGTGTGTGAGCGAATACATTTTCTGAGTTGCGGATTCAGAGACTCGGAGCAATCGTTTTTTGTGGCATCTGATTTCTTAAACGCGAAATTGGGTTCACTCCACTGGACATGAAGCGACGCTGTTGTCCTTGCTATTTCGACCATCATTTTACACAGAAGTATGCTGGGGATTCAAATGTATCCCAATGTATGTAAACGCAGCGGTGTTTAAACTACAAACCTCTCACATGAAAGTTGAGTGTGATAACTAGCATGTTCCCGCACCCTCATCCCCCAACCGGTTTTATCAACAACATAAAACGTTGTTATAATATTTCTATCACTTAGACACAAGTTGTCTTTTCCAGTTTGTGAGGTGTGGGTCTTCCGTCACCCAATGTTGAAGCTGCTAGAGTTTAGAAAATGTAGCCCTGACCGTATTGATGCATTCCTATCAATTTGAGCATTTCCAAGAATAAAAATACACGCACACAACAACGGTTCTGTCCCACTTTAGAACCAGCAACTAGATTAATCAAATATTGTGCATGAAAAACATGTATGCGATTAATACGAACTAAGCAGAACACCCTTATAACCCCCTCCTCCAGCAAATAAAAGTCAATACGAACTAACTAAGTTGCGGTATTAACTAAATTCTAAGAAACTAATTAGACACATCTCGGTCTGGAAAATGCTAAAGCTTGTATATTGTAGCTATGGCAACTTGTTCTGTGTAAGAGGGAAGATTTTCAAGAACCAGAACTACCGGCTATTCTGATATGGGAAGTGATTAATCACGCATTGGAGAGTGAGCTATGTAAAATAGTCTTAAGCGGGAGATACGCCCGTTCGTATAAATAGGACGTTGCGCTAATGATTTAAATTTAAGGTACACTACGGTGTATGGATTGCGTAAAATGTCATGCTCGAAGCATTGTTCTGTGGTACAAGTTGACAGCCAAAAGGCAGTGGCTTAAATTGAATCAAAATTGAGCAATCAGCAGCTCAATTGAATTTGTCATCCTTGTATTCACACCCTGCTCTAGCATGAGAGTTATCCTGATAACAATGGCTCAGAATATTCATTAGGTGAGCCTAAAAGACAGCAAATGTGGTCAATATTCGTGTAGGTGTTTCGTATTGACAAATATTCGACAAATTCAAGGATATTAATCGAGTTTGTACACATTTAAACCGTTTAGTTCTACCATTAAATGTTAGTGCAGTATTAAATGAAATTTAATCAGTTTGCCTGGATTTTCTATATTTTCCTGATCGTTAGCACGATCCAACTTGAAGCCCCATTCTTTCTACCGACAATAAACAACGCATAGTCCTCATTGGCTCGCAAAATCGACCAATCCATTATGAGGTTGAAAATCAGGTTGAAAATCAGCGATTGGTCAATTTGACAATTAGTGGTGTGCATCACTGAGCGATTGCCAACCAATCAGAATCCTCCCATTTTTGTCCGTATGTGCTTCATTGGCTAGAAAGCATTCACCCCTCGCGTAAATGCACACGCAATGGCTGAGACACAACCAATGTGCGGTCGTGCGCACTCATCTGATTAGTCCCCTCCCTTCGATCATCGACAGGTTGACAGTTAGGCTAAAACAAGGGCGCCTGGGGCAAGCGATAAATTTCTGACACTACTTGACAGTTTGACGGGTCTTCAACAGGATTGTTCGCGCGGTTCCTGTCAAATTGCGTATAGAAATCTGTGAAACCTGTTTGCGTTCATACTGCGTGCGTGACAAGAGGACGTGTTCTGCTAAAACGGTTACTGTCTTTCTCTGACGAAGTTGTTGTTCCTGGTGATGATGATGATGATGAAACCAGGCTGTCAGTCGAAATGAGTAATCGATCTACCGTTGGGAATTGACAGGCACACCGCTATTTCGCTGACGTCTATTATTTATCAATTAACACTGCACCTTGGAATTATTGATTACCAAAATCAGGTGACAAGAAAGCACCTCGAACATTGTAACCTATTCGGAAAATCAATCAAGTGAGTTACCGATAAAATATTTTTCAAATAAATTATTTCCTCATTTCCATGGCAATAAATGCATAATTGATTTTCTTCTAGATATTGTCCACGAATACCCCAACCTGTTTCGGATTATTGCCGAGATCTTGGATTTACACTTACTCACGTGTTTTGTCGAAATTGCGTTAACGTTCATTTAAACGATGATTGCTGATCCAACAAGCCCATCGGTAAGTGCATGAGACATATTCATATGAGTAAAATTAAATAAGTAAATTTAATCGATTCTACTTAGTGTTCGCTTGAACTCAGAATGGATTTACTCATTCCCTATCCTCGATATGGCCCATTAGCCATAGTGGGGACCTAAGGTTAAATTTATCTGCCCCAACAACATCGTTGTTAATCACCGAGTGCGTTTTTCACTCATCAATATGAAACGATTCATGGTGTGGTGTCATCCAAGGGCTACGTTAATATGCTCACAACATTTTATAGATCATATTTTTACTTCTCACATTTTTATACATATAAAATCTTATAGTAGAATGTAGATTAGATGTTATCAAGGTAACGCAGTACATACGCAAACGTAACCCTAGGTGACTTGGCATTTTATATTATGGGTAAATAAAATAGCAATACCAATTAATGAGCAACCTTAAATCCGCGGTGATGGTCAAAATTAGATTGAGAAAATGATTCATTATACCTACCATTGTACAAATAAATCCGGACTAAGCCGAAAACCATACAATGAGCGAATAAAAACCCTGAATTTATTAGAATATCCACGTCGTCTCCGGAGGGTTTGATTTTAGTTTACAATATTTTGAATACCTCAAATTACTCTGCACAATGCTTATTTAATCTTTAGGGCTCGCATAAGACAAGCGCTCACACATTTATTCTAACTGTCCCTCACTCGCGATTCAACTGTAGACGACATTTTTGTCGTGCGAGTTTGTTTTACTTGGAACAATCTACCGGATTATGTTGTAAACTCAACACATCAGCAGATTATCAAGAGAAATCTTAATGCTTTTTTTAACCCTAAACCCGTGCATCGAAGAAAACTATACATCTTGACCCATGCATCTACATTTGTCATCCCAACAATCGAAAAAATTTCTGCCCTTTGGCTTATTACCTGATTCTTGAACTGCTCAGTAAGCAAACAAATCCCATTTTTGCTTGTTATATTATTCGTAGTTCCAATATTATTCTGTGGTTTTTTTTAAAGCTATATGCTTTTGGGACCAAAAACTTGAATTGAATATTTTACACAGATTTCTTTCTTAAAATTATAGGTAACTAGAGTATGTATGTATGAAAGCACAGGCCTGATCCAGGCAAAGTGCTGCACAGTCAGAGACTGCACTTGGGCTAAGATACTGTCAGGTTGCCTATGCCTAAACAACCGGAGTAAGTACTACGGGCCCACTTATGTGAGTACCGTTAACGTGGACCCGTTAGTACAATTGCTGACGAACGCGCCATCGAAAGTTTCGTAGTTCAATGCAAATCACATTTGGCAATAATTCATACGTTGTTATCATACCCATGTGTAAATTATTATCGGCATAAGTTGGAAAATGAACCACATGCGTCGCTTACTGTCATATGTCCTCAACGGTTTGAGAAGCAGAAAACGTATTTATTGAGATATTTTATCTGCAATTCCAACACATTTTGCTTTAAAACTTTGGTTTACTAAGTTCCGAACCGATGTTAGTTATGCGATCGAATTTTCAATGGCGCCGCAATGAGTGCTCGGTTTAAGGTTGCAGGTGTTTTTTGTTTCAATCAATAAAGAAAAATAACATAATAACATAATCAAAAACGGCATATTTAACATAGTAGTAAACACCGGATAGATTGAGTCACAAAATAAATTTTGCCGATACTTGTTTTGTTGTTTATTCTGTGTTTTGAATTTCGTCTAAAATGATCATTCAATTCACATACGTTATACTACTTTTTGAATTTCCCGCCTAATGGTATCTGAAGCTTGGTCAAGGTCACTATAATGAACCTGACGTGTATAAACACCGGTCACGGGATTAATGTACTTCTTTGGGGTACAACAACATCCATTGTTTATCAGGCAAATATCCTCGGAATTGCCATAACAAAGCGTATTGATTTTGTTTTTACGAATAATCTACCTACTCACACTCCGTATTGGCCTCGTAATTTCATCTCGCAGAAAAACAAATGCACATACGCCCAAGCACGTGACTAAAGTGCACGTCAGAACACGTTTGCAATTTGGTGATTTTCGTTGTTCGCCGCAAGAAGATTGGTTCGTTAAAAACTGATGCTTATCCGGGGATTAATGTTAATGCATCAACAAAGCTAATTTTGCTGCGCCAAATGCAGTCGGATGTTCCGTTTGTTGTTGCTTGAACGATTTTGATGCTAAGATATGTTCGATTGCTGATAAACCTTACGCTTGCATATTAAAACGACGAACTTATGGCAAAGATTACAAGTGATGGTCCTCAACTGATTGACAGACATTTAGCTAGTTCACAGATATTGGTGACAAGGCATACCGACGAACTTTACGGAAACGCTACTTGCGTTCCAAATAGGATATAATCAGGAGGTCAAACACTCATCTAAATACATTAGTTTTAAGAGCACCTATCCGGCGCTCACAATAAAATTGATTTTTTAATTTTTCTAGTCCAACGACACCCTCACTTCTTTCGATTCAATCAATATTAGCCCCTAATTTAGCGTTTGCAAGAGTTTTCAAACACTACTAAATCCATCAACCATCGGGTAATGCACAATTAGACATCTTGCCAAGTTATCGAAATGCACAAATGAACTCCGTCCATTCAACCAGCCTCCCCCACCCTCGAAATGTCCATCGTTAACAAGCGTATGCCTGTTCCAGCTGCTCTCATGTGTGTGAGCGTGCGTGTGTTAGTGTATACATATGTTTACTCATCAATTAGTGAATCCTCAAGTACATTTTTGACCTCCTTGAACACTGCGATCGTTGGTGACATGCTTAAACAAGCAAAAGACCTGGAACTATCGTCCGGTATAAACAAAGCCTCTTAAAGGTCACATGATATGGAGTTAGTGATAAATCGCGGAGAAGTAGATTTGTCATTTAGATCGTTTCGAAGCAGCGAATGCAGTGTTCGTCGGAAGTCGATAGTGCGTCGTCCACTTTGCATGCAATACGCGATTAACTATGTCACATGTGGAGAATGAAATCTTGTGTTGAACCGACAAAGTTTGCTTAGGCTGAAATCACAGCATCGTGTTGCTTGTAGATTCAAGCTATGATGACTAAAAAAGCATCGAACTTCGAAGGTGCTCAGGAGAACACGTTAAACGTGAACTTTTCCCCACGGTTTCAAACCTCATCAAATCTAAGCTCACTGTTTACACTCAATGACGGCAAACACACATAAACCGATTGTGGAAGGAATGTGGGCAACACTGTTCAAACGTGAACATTTAATACACAATAAACTAAAGCGGTAGCCATGGTTTTGTATTTTACGATCACGTTGCTTCGAACAATAAGGCAACTCGATTACCTCGTCCTTATTGGTCCAATAGAACGGGTGATTACTACCATTTTCAGCGCACAAAGCCTTATGGATAATGCGTAATCGTACACCGAATCGATCCTACGCTATTGCAGTTAAGTTTACGAATTCTCTCATTGACAGCTCAACATTAGTATACCGTAAACAGGAACTATATGCCGTACTGCTAGCACACTTGGTCTTCAAACTGGAGGGTCCGGATTGAAACGGATCTAACATTTTGAAAAAATATGCTTTAAAATATTTCCCCAGCGTGTTGCAAATAAAACGACAACAGTCCTGCGCAGTATGTGAACCTGTACCTCGCGTTAATTACGGGAAGGAAGCAACGAGCCAGATGTATGGACTGTTGAACACTTCGCTGCTGCGCACCGCGAATTGAAAGAAGGGGAATAATAACAAGAAAATAATTGTATTCAAATATTCGAATTGTCAACGTTTGGGCTAATTATCGAAAATTATTAGAAAATCAACGTGAACATGGTTACACAGAAATCGAATAGTCAGTGGCGTCTTCAAATCCCAAACGGCTTTTGATTGATTAATTGAGCAAGCCGATGTACTATAAATGTCCTGAATCGCGTAGTTCTTGCGTTAGGGGATGAAATAGCGGCTTCGCGTGGAAAAGAATGATTTACGAGCATTAAACATCTCACGCCGGACGATTGTGATCAACTTTTCACATACGCGGAGGTGCTGAGTGTTGATCAGCTCTCCGAGTAAATAATCAAAAGCAGCAGTGATTATTCGTTCAATAATCGTAACGCTTCACTTGATTAACAAGAAATCCATTTCAAGAAAATCAAGAAAATTATTTTGGACATTGGAGGGTGATGAGCAAGAATCGCAGACGCGAAAAATCTAGCGGAATCGAGCGGGATGACGAAGGAACGAAAACGGAATGCATAGAATAAAAGCTGTCTGCCTGAGGCTGTATGACACTGGAACTTTACGGTACTTGATTCTGGAGGGAATCTGGCCCCTCCTAACATTATTTTATGACATCCTTCTACTACAGAATTCCATGCATGCAGGAAAAGTAGACAGCTCTTCTAGTTATGAAACAGCTAAAGGTTACGTTATAACTCACCTCGAATGTACTACCCATCAAGCGTTTACGATGACTAGAATATTTTCCTAATAATATCCTCCGACACAAATTGACCCATTTGGAATTCACTTCAATTTAAGGGCTTTTAAAACACCTTTTTAGACTAAAATTACTAGTCCATAATGCTTTCTCCCGGTGACTCCGTATTGACTGGAAATTCCAATGGCCTTATTGACGTCATGCGCAAGTGTTTAAAAAATGGCCAGTCGAATAGGTCAGTGTCAATGTGGTGCCGATGTAATTTTTAGACGCGACACGTTGGCAGTGGACGTACTATGCAATTCACGTGACTCTCGTGTTCGGTACACCCGTTAACTGATTGTAAATAACCGTCGTTTTTGATTCTGGCTACGAGATTGCGGCCCCAATAGCAGATACCCTTGGAAATGCTCAAGCGAATGAAGGCGATAAAGCGTTATAATCTCACGACACTACATCCTCAACGACGGCATAATCCCTTGAGTGTCACATGAACCAGTGAAGAATTGACCTGTCTGCTACGGCTTCACTTTCGAATCAAACTCCATAGTTTACGTTGGAGCATAAATGCGTTATCGGTCAACATTTGAGTTGTTTGGGATTTGGGAGAAATGGGACAAACAGGGTAGAAATGAGATTTCAGTGGATGAATGCACGAAGAATGAAGCTGATATGGAAAGTATATCCATTCCAACAATAATCTGGGTGGTTTGTTATAAGTTGTTTCATATTGATGTTTACCGGGTGTTTTTTGTCCAACTTTCATATAACCCATTTTTGACCTGTAATGGACCAAAGAGAGTCTACACACGATACAACAAAATGGAATGAACTCACTTAAAGACCAAAAGAACAAATGTCCAAAGAAAGATCCAGTGAAGTCCAACGATATAGAGATAATCCATACAGGAAAATCCAAAAGATGGAATCCAAGGTGCAGAATGCGCCTAAATGTTGGAAGATGCGTTAATCACAATTCCCGCACGAAGTAATGCACGCAAATTTCGCAACCACGGAAGAAGACAAAGTCCGACAGTTCGAAATTATATTAACCGCCAAAAAGTATATTGTACAAGCATTAATGCGATCGAAGCATACATGGCCAAAAACCTAATGCTTGTGTACAACATGGAAAGATGCGAAAAGATGAATCACCGCAGACCTTTTGAACTTTGTCCCCAAACATATACTTTAAGTGGTAAACCTCATGAGGTTTCCAAACTCGTCTACAAATCACTTGGCTGATCAGTCGGTGACTGACCAACAGTTAAGCACAACTTCGAACACAATTAGCAATGGGAGCCACGAAACTCGAACATGGCGTAGACTCAATACTGTGAAATGAGTTCTCGCGAAGGAGTAACACGCCGAAAGGTCACTTCAACAAATTACATCGCGAAGCGTGACATTTGAGCAAACAAGTGTCTTCTTGCTCACGAAACCACGACTAATTTCACAATACTGTTCTTCATCAACCGGTTTAACATTCAGGGAATTGAAATTGTAACGCCACTGGCACCTTCGCTTGGCACCGTAACTAAAGGTGAGGCTGACTCAAACCGCGAAACACGTGAAATAAGATAATTTCGCATACTCTTCACTAGGTTTCATACAACAAACCTCTTGATATTGCGAAACGGAAACACAGAGCGCAACACGGTATTTTAACAGTAAAACCGTGTTTACTACGTTTCCTCTGTTTCAAGGCTTATTGAACCTAATCTTCACTGTCTCCATCTGATGACGACAAACAGCCAGAAACCGGTAGCGGTGTGTAATTGCGGAGGATGTGAGCATGCTCAAACTGGTCAGAAACAAAGAGTTTTTATTAGTCAAGTGTCAGAACAATTATAAGCAAACAGCACCTTGTTCTTACTCGAAACATTGCTAGTGGGCATATTGACGCTAATTTGGTACAATAATATTTAATTGAATAAGCAAATACTAACATATACTGCGCTGGTTGAAACGTTCAATAAATATGGTCCGGAGATAAGCTATGTTGCGTCGAATATCTTGGTGTTTAAACAGTAGTTCAACCTCAGACGTTACCATGTTCGATTCATTTTCTTAAATATATTCAAGCGAAATTCTCACCTGTTAACAAATAAAAGGTGAACGCTTGGAACCAAATGGGCAGCTTCGCGTAATGGTTTTGTTCATCAACGTCATGAACCAAGCGCAAATAACACTTTACACTCTCCCAACCAGTCTATCTCCCTTGGCCACCATTCTCCCGCTTCATTTGATCAATCAATCGATTCCAAATTGCAAACGGCCTTGACACAAACGCACGCACGTACGCACGCACGCACACCAGACCGTGAATGATTAATGTGTACCCGACGGCCCTGATCTGTCTTCGTTAATGAGAATTATACAAACGTATCTCAGTTTACCACAGGGGTGGGAGAGAGGTTGGAATTTATCTGAACGAGCGACGAAGTCAGCTGACTTCAAGCTGAATCAGCACTGCGTAAACGCTTCTCATCACAGCTACTCTGAACCGTGAGTCAGGAATAAATATGTGATACTACAAATGATCAGCGTGATCATTCAGCACCGAACTTCTTTGTGTGCAGAAAATTTACGCGCTGATTCGTTAAGCATGGGAAATTCCAATTGAACCCAATTCAAATTCAGAGCCCAGATATTGTGAGCACATTTCAAAATATAGGTCAATTCACCTTATCATCATATGTCCTCGGTTAGTCTGATAAGGCGACTGTGATCCATCAAGTTTCGAGCATCTTTTCTCGAAATGACGTCATCAGTTTTGTCAAATTTTTGATAGGCTATGGGAGCGCGCGAGAGGGGGGGTACAGTGACCGCTGGCAATAAACTGATTACGATTCAGCAAGGTGGGTGGGAGTGCTGCGGAAAAGTAGCATAAATGGTTGTTTATAAAAAGAAAGTGATCTCAGCTTATTTGTTTCGAAAACGGCCAAGCGGTTCTGTAAAAAGTGAAGGTATCAATCCAATTCAATGTGAATTAAAAATCAAGTTTGTGATAAATCGGTTATAACGTTTTCGGTAATGTTTCGCTTGTGATAAAAAACCTCGTTAGACCAAGGGTTCAGGTTCAAATTGCGTTTGCATGAACAATCCTAATTTTTCAAAGAACATTTTACAAGACATGACGTGATAGACTTGTTAAGATAGTCAAATGAGATCAAGATCTATTTGCAAACCATGTGTAACCGCATTATTGTTTCGGTTGCGTGTAGGCATGACAAACTTCTGCTGACGGATTAACCTGCTCTAACAAATTAAATGTAAGCTTTCGCTTCATGAATATGGCTACTCGATCAGCTCAAAACATCTAATATCTTACCAGCACCCGTCTCGCTATAGACGCGACATTGTATTCTCCATTGAGTTTATTTGATTGTTTGACCTTGAAGGGGATTCTTACTTGACACCGCGTGCATGTGAATTTAACAAAACACTCAGCGAGGGTTACGGGCTGATAGAACATCCAACGGCTGGATCACTGATATCGAACAATGGAAAATAGTGAGGGGAATCACAGATCGATGTCTAAGCCTTATCCAACATGAGTATTGTTATCGAACAATTGATTTCTAAGAGATCAACTTCTCACTCTCGTTGTTGTTGTTATATCACAAATGGTATTGAATTTTCGCATACCCAGTCGTTAATAAATACCGTTTACATGCCATTTATGCGAACGTTGTTAAATCGCATGTACAGTCTGTTTCGGGATGCGTTAATTTGCTAATGTTTAACAATGGCCCAACCAGTGTAGTGAGTTTTATAAGAGCACGATAGAAAGGCATGAGAGACTGGCTCTGTGCTGACTTGCCCATCCAAGTTAGTTAATATTTTCATTTTTGAACTCCACTTTCACACCGAGGTAACTGATAAGACAGTGATAAGATTGGTCCTCGTGCAATTTGATACACAAGAGTTGACGATAATCTCAGTCCAAACCTATTGTAAATTT
Organism: Atriophallophorus winterbourni; assembly: GCA_013407085.1. Taxonomy (NCBI): domain Eukaryota; kingdom Metazoa; phylum Platyhelminthes; class Trematoda; order Plagiorchiida; family Microphallidae; genus Atriophallophorus; species Atriophallophorus winterbourni. Next base: position 36,306 of record JACCGJ010021786.1, on the reverse strand, counting down.
TATGGAATTGGACTAAATGAATTTAAAAAAATATAGCGTACAGCCGGTAGTGATTCTTTTGTAAATTATTGTACTCCTGGCCAATGGCAATATGGGTTCAACGGCTTTCATAGACGGAGACGCTAATGAGAAACCCTAATATCGATGACGTGTTTTTTTAAACAGCCTTCGGGTACCAAACCCAGCTCCTGGCTTCCATCGGACCGATGGAACCACTCTTATTGACCGAAGAAAGATGTAGTCATGGAATTATCAGTAATTCGGCATCATGCAGTGCTTTCATGGAAATGTCATCTTAATGTAAGACACAAATGAAGAAAGCTTATTCAGTAATGTTAGTCGTAACATTTCAAGTATTCTTTGACACTTCAGGTAATTAGAATCATTTGAAGCAGTCCGCAGCACATTAAATTTACAGGGTCTTATGTAAGCCATCTAAATACAATATGTTAAAGGGATAAAAGGCTTGGCACCGATGTAATTAAACGGCATGTTGTCTGGCTGAGCAAGTTTCACTGTCACAATTTCCACTAACAATGGTTTAACTTTCTATCTCGCCCACCCTTCTTTGCTGTTTCGGAGCTCACAAAAACGGAACTTTCGTATCTATCAGAGGAGTGTATACGACAAGAAAACTGTATGAATGTGTAGTGTGAACGTATAGTTATATAGGGAGTACAAATTTGCGCTTTTAATGCAATCCAAAATCGTTCGTTCGTATCTGACTTTCAACCGTGGTCAAACGGTTTCACTTGCTTCCTCAACGACTACCCGCGATGTTCGCATTCGATCGAGTCTGTAACACAAGTGGTATCCGCTGGGTAAACTGATCCACAGCCCAAACGAACTTGTTACATTCTGCAAAAAGATTGCAGTGAAAAAACACGCACTCGCCAGTTACCATGGCCACTCTCTTGTACCCTCGTGAGAATGTTGCAAAGTTGCTTTGTTTTTTCAACGTGTTGCCCGTTGCGGATCAATGAACAGCCCGTTGAGCAGTGCAAGCCAGATTCACCAACATAACGAGTAATTGCCAGACGCACAATTTGCAAACCCATTTTGACGTGGACAGCTTAAAGTAGGAACGGAGCGTAGCTCGCACACCCAATGCTAAATACTAACCTAACATATAGCCCAACTTGTTTGCGCTGCTCACGCTCTGCTGACGTGAACGAAAATCGCGCGCGTTTTCCCATGTCTGTGCGCGGAAACCGAATAAACACTCACGCACGACGCACGCACGCACGCACGAACATTAGAACAAGGTTCGATTTGCCAGGAATCATCGTGATTTAATAGCGTTTGACAGTTGGGGGTCATACAAACACACGTCCCGAGGTTTGATTTACTAGCTTCTGACTAACGCTTTTCAATTTAAATCGAACACTGCGCGCATGCAGTGAATGCGCGCGTGATTGGAAATTTCGTCCTACAAACACATGCTAAGCGAACAGGTTCGGTCGATTCGGTGGGCTAATTGGAAAATTGGGTTACGAATTTGATCGATAGAGCTGGTCTATTGGATTGGGAATAAATATATTGGATCTTACGTTTTGTCGCTCACATCACTCGTACTTACTTCAATACCGGTTTATTTAATGCCATCTATTTTCCGCTTTTTTCCACAGAATTCCCCAATATTGTCCCCATCGACGCAGAAGTCACCGAATCGTTCTACTGTGAAACCTAGTCCACCCAGCATTCCAAATAGCAACTGCGAACTTGATGAGAGTACGAATAAAGGAAAGCTTCTACCGCAGACTTCATCAAGCTGTTGTTCGTCGTCATCCTCTGCTGAACAGCAGTGTAGTTCACACCCTTCAAATCATTCTAATGCAAACCTCACAGAATACGCAGTATCTGAGACACAATGTACGGACAACAACTCCGCAAGCTATCCAATTGTTGGCAGTTCTAATCTGGCGATGCTCCCGTTGAAAGCGTCCAGCGTTGCGTCGGGAGTTGATGGAACAAATGGAGGAAAAATGGAAAACGATTACCGCTCCACTGCCTTCGTGCAACAATCCCCTAACAACAACATCTGCACAACCAATCAATCACGAACGCCAAACCCTTCGTCAATGCAGGTTAATCGTCCCGTCCCGGCTAATGCTCCGAATCCCTCAAGCACCAACATGAATATCGCTCAAAGTTTGGGATTCGACCCAAATTTGTTAAAGGCCCGTGCGGCAGTATACGAGTGGGTAGATTGTCAGAATGTTGCTTTTTATACTGTTTACCATGACAAATCTCATCGATAGCGTTGGTTTATCAGATAGGTCAAACTTCTGTTTAGGCGGCAATCTTAAAATATTTCATAACATAAGAAAATAAAAATAGCTTTGTCGAGACTTGAGTAGTCTAAGCGACTGAGGATTAGAACTATGAGTTGCACACACAGAACGCAGTTTCCCAAAAGCGGATGTGCTTACTTTAGTCGGTAACCAATCAATATTTTGAACAGCGCGCTAACCTTGAAAACGTGCACATTAATTTTCCACATAAATACGATTATTTTCCCCATCCTGTTTCACCTTTTTACCAAATCTAAAACAGTTGCCTATATAATGCACATCTCACGAATCAGCACACAATATTTGTGCTATTGTCCGTGCGCGCACAAACGAAATTCACCCCAGAAAGCATTCCCAACCACCATCATTCAAAATGCCGCCATTTAACGGGACGCGCGTGCATTTCAAATCATCGATCACGCCTGTCAAAATCATGCCTTCACCAACGTCGCATGTTCGTCGTTCCTAGCGATTCTTTTTCGTTGCATGTGTCTGTGCGAAAGGGTAACTGCTATTTCAATCTCCGCCCCTTTCTAGTTTTCCGATTCGGAAAAATCCTTTCCAAATCCTAGAAAACTGACTCGGTGTATCCCCGCATGCACGTGTATAGTGCAGGTGAGCGAACGAGTTAACTAGCCAGAAAAAATGTTAGTGTCAACAGAAAATACTTAGTAGATGGATAGATTTCACGCGTACACGCACCATATCGGTATACATACAAAACTACACACACACACGCGCAGTCGATTCTGTTGTGTGCACGCAGGGAGGGGAACAGCATCCCCCATTTTTGACATTCAACCTAGTCTAGTGCCTCCATCATTCCATCCCAAATGCCCATTAATCATTTGCCCAGATCGATTGCCCTTTGGCTGTTGTTTAAAACGATCTGTTTCACAAATGGCGGTGTACGGAACGGTGGGGGCGGACACGAGATGCGAAAGGTGACTTGGACTTGTGCGTGATAACTGCTTGCTTGTGCGCGCGCACGGGCATATGTTCGCGTCTGGCTGGCATCGATGTTGCTACAGATATATAATGTTCAAACAGCTGGGTGTGTCGGTACGCTAGATGTAGCTTGTCAAACACAGACACTCCCGGATTTAGTCGGAGACAACAAAACCGATATCATATTGGTTGCTAATATGTAGTACTGACACAGACAGTTTTTTCCGGACTGTCTAGTAAGTTTGGCGTGTAGTGGTGTATGTGTGTGTGGGGAGGGTTACATTTTGTCGGAGGACTACGCATTGATCGCGTGTGTTGATTTTAGACGGACAAGAGACAGTCGTGCGCGTTTTGTTACCAACCTGGATATTGAAGTAGTACTCCCAAATTATATCCACCGCTTGGTTGTCATGGTCTTGATAGGGTAAAAAGTTCGTTTGTTATTGAACGTTGACAGGCGGATACAATGAACCGTGTTCACGGTTGAGTCTCAAAATAAATGAACAATATCGGCGTTGTGACACACACATATTGGATTGACATGGTAACAAGAGCGGCACTCTGAAGTACACGATATCATGAATCGTGGGGCTGATAGTTTAATCGTATTATGCCTCTAAGCAGCATTGTTGGTCCTTTCGAGTTTGACTAAACGGTGTTCACATTCAGAAAGTTATTTGCAACGTTTTTCTTCCAATTCTGTTTTTCATTGAACAATTTGGGTTAACCAAACTGCTGTTCGCGACACCGCTATAAGTTTGTGAGTAAAATTTCAGCTTGGCCTTTAATTGCTTGAAGATTAACTGAAGCTAAACTTGTCGTCCTCACGTGAACATTACAAATAATATGAAGGAGTTTGAATACCTTGACAGCGAACAAGCTAGGTTGTTGAGGTGTCCTAAACGGATATCAAATGCACTCAATACGGGAAACACGATAAAAATTTTCTTGAAAACAACGCAATCTTGACTCATGAGGAATAAAATCCAAAATATTACATGACGCGCAAATGTCCCCTTACGACGAGTACACACGAGTGCATTCAATACCATTGATATCCCAGGATCCGAGACGTTGTTACAAGAACTTTACTTACCGGCGATCAATTCCAGGCATCGAATTACAAAATAGAATTCGGTGACATCCAAAGATCGTTGAACCCGAGCTAAGTTTTACCACTTTGCATAGGCTCAGATAATAATATGCAGCCCTGAAACGATGTTGAAGGAGCGATCGAATTTTCTGTCCTTGTGACATGTCATTAGAGAATTAGCCGGTTGCAGCTGGAGTTTATGATCTCCCGTGAGTGTGAACGTAGATATCAAAACATGTAGACCAGTTTATCCAGTAATTTCAGCCCATGCACGGTTTTGCTAATTATCCGTTTTTTTTATAGAATTGAAACAGTGGTAATGCAGAAAACGAATGTGCAATTTACAAGTCACCGACATTCTAAGTGGGCGCATCCAATCTTTGTAATAACCATTCGCAATTGGCGTATAAGGCTACCGATCCTATCTATGGAAATATTTATTTATTTGGTAACTAGGGTCCAGTGGTTTGCTGCTTATTTTCAGTACTTGTCGTTGTGATTTCAAGTCTCCTTAGGGAAGGTTTCTGGTTATGCGACTCTTTTATGTTCTAAAATGAAGACCCAGAAAGCTACCATTGGTCTCTGGTGGGACATAGGCAATCAACAAGATTACTCCACTCGTCTTGATCTTCTGCGAAGCTCGCCATTTGTTTGCCGGCAGTCCCTGATACTTCATTACATTCTCAACACGTCGGTGCCCAAATTTATTCGGGCCTATTTTCTTCAGTTTATCTCAAAATGATGTTCACGCAGGATCTATTTTAGTGATAATTCCAGTAAGGAACGTAGGGCCAATTTAATGTCAGCATCAGCGAACCATCATATTCTCCATGCGTTCTTCTCCAATGGTCTTCATAGGCATTTGCTTACTAATGCTAAATCGTTTTGACGGCGATTACTGGTAACGTCCACATTACCAAACCGTAGATCTGTAAAGACTTGATTAACCGGTGGAATTCATCCATTTCATTATCCAGGGTCAAAAAGCTGGAGTTACGAATTTTTCTTAACTTGCCCAAACACTGCTTTGTCCCGCGTGATACAGATTATTAAATTAGAATCAGTCATCACTCCGGTTGATCTGACATTGTCAAGGCGGTGAATTTCGATGCTATCAAGTACGTTTTCACAGCTGCCTGCCTCAAGATTCAAGGTGGGAGAATTAGTGCACTGTGATCAAAGCACACCGTGAACATGATTTTTCAATCCGTTTAACGGGACACAGGATCACTCGGTACTTTAAACGTTTACGATGCATGCTATCCATGGCAGATGATCACTTGAATTGAAGTGTTTCATAGTTGGTCCATGTTACACCACCACCCAAACATTTATTGCAAAAGCGCTGTACACCTTCAGCTGTATTGGACAGCTTATTAGATTAGGCATCAGTTTGCCGGAAGTTTCGAACAAGACGTCTAGCAGTGATCATTATATCAAGGATCTTAAATGTGAGTCGTACATCGAATGGACTAGGTTCTAAAAAAGCCGATTGAGTTAAAAGAAGTCTTGTCTCAACACAGCAGTTTCAGATACGTAATTCAAAAATAACGTCTCCAGGCAGCAGTGTAATTATCTAAAGCGGTCTATTGGTTGAATGTGGTGGTTATATGAAATGGAAACATTCGGATTGATAGGGATGTAAATTCAACAAGAATTGTGTCACACGGAAAAGAAGCTAAAACCAATTTTTCTTAAATCAAAATCAAATCTCAATATATTAAATCAATATCCTTGAATACAAAATCGTGATCTACGTGCCTTGCAAAAATCTAATGGTCTACACGTGAATAATGTGCTGGCTTTGATTCCCAGCTATAATGTCTGAAAACCGCCATTTTCGTCGTGTGATTAACTTATTAACAATAATAAAATTCACACGGACACTCGCCACACTGCATCAGCATTTAACCAAATACCAATCCTCTTGATATTTTTGATTGCGCCATATTATATTGACTCCCAAAACCAAATCCAAATCGTCTCAAGTTAACTGGTCCAAAAAGAGACTATTATTTGGCGGGTGATGTTGTCATACTTTCATATAATGTCATGTATAATGTCATGCTGCTATATTAATTGGTGCACCCAGATTGAAATCTCCAATATTTTCGAATAAAACCTTGATTTCTCTCTCAGAATTTGAATGGGACCAGTAAAAACGCACCTCTCATCACAATCCTAGCCTGAAACCCTACATATAATACTTTGTGGCCGAAATCGCTCCACCTTGTGTGTTACAACCGTAATGATCTTCTCTTTCGTTCACTTTTTTCGTAGACACCCTTTGTTTCCGCTACTGGCGTTGATCTTTGAGAAATGTGAGCTCGCGACTTGCACGCCAAGGGATCCATCCAATCAGAATTCTGGGAACCCAAACGCGATCGACGTTTGGTCCTCGGAATCGTTCAATGAAGACATCGCGGTGTTTGCCAAGGAGGTGAGTCAGAACGACGCCGAGTGACATATTCTTGTGCGGTTGGTTCCACGGGTGGTTTAGCCGACTTCGTTTATGTATCAAATCACGACAGCCCACGTGCGTTGTACGGAGAGCTTAGAGTTGGTTTGAGACATTGTTATGAAGTTACTTTTGAATTGTGTACAACTGATGTCCCCGTCAAAATATGGCGTTTGCTTGAGTACAACTCTCTAACCTTTGCAAACATATGGGTAACCCGCAAGACAGCAGAGAGTTGACAGATGGAAATCACTGGGCACCAGGGATTTGGAATCAGGCTTCCGTTTTCCTAGTTGCACTGTTAGTAGCTGCAAAACCTCATCTACCCAAGACAGTTTATCCGAGCTTGTGAAGCCACTTATGCAGTTTAGGAGCTGGACTTCTTTGTCCGAGGCTGTTTAAGAGAGATACTCACCCGCCCTCCCCCATAGCGACGCCGAGTGAACAAATTGATGATTCCTGTCAGAGCAAGCTATTCATGTCGCGGTTTCACTGACTCAGTTTAACATCATAATGTTTACACGATGGATTAGATGCTCTGAAGGACAATTTTATTTTGATTGTTGCAGAAAATTTGGTTAACACTATATTTGATGTGTTGTGGTGCTCATAGCACTTCGCTTCTCATTGGTCTTTTCAAGCGTCCTGAACACTTAATCAAAAATCAGTGTTTGAACATCGCGGTTCTTCGTTGTGCGAACCCTATTTTTACAGTGCCTTCCAGGTTTAACATTGGTAACATACATGGACGTTTTCCAGATGTTTCCGTAATCATTTTCGGTGATGTTTTCAGAAAGACAGTCACATCTGTTGGGCTTATCCGACAGCAGTTCCACGGTCCACTTTTCTAAAATCGAACGCGAATTTTTATTGATTTTAGACGCATTCCAAATTGTGGGATTAAGAGTATAGTTTACCATTGTTGTTATTCCGCTCATCAGACTTATTGTATTCTGGGCGATTGCGAAATTACCAACATTTCAATGCCCGTTATCCTAATTCGACACGCAGTGTAATCAATGTGGCCGCGATTTTGGATCAAACCCAGACGGACATATCGATTCGTTCGTATACGCGACACAATGCGTCAAAGTCGATCAATGTCAAACATCCGGTCGCTGATGAAACTGCAGTCCACCGTGTGGTACTTTGTCCGGTGTTCTAGGTGGTTTCCATGCGCTTTCAAACAAATCACCGTCTATACACCACTATGGATGTAATGAGAATTCGGTATATGTGGCTGTCTTGATTAGTGTTAGTTGGACTCATCTCCGAAGTGGGAATATGTGCTCATCTCCATCGGAATTGTACAGCGACTCCGAACTCATAAACGACGAAAACCAAACGGTACTACCATCATATCATCAGAACATAGTAGTATATTTATAAAGCAAACGGGGCAATTTTTCTAAGCTTATTCACGAATGGCTAAAATTTCAGCAGCAAAATAAGAACGCAGACGCCGTAGACACGATCGGAAACTTCACGGTTAACAATATAAAATCGAGTAATGCACTTCAAACGTCATTAGAATAGCATCGGAATGGTTCCGACATTACCACTAGCTGCTATGTGTATCCAATCATTTTCTCCATTATAACAGTCTACCAACGTGCACCATTGCTCTTACAGTAGCATAGGCCACTATTGCTCTTTCGATCCGTCTGTGAACCGCAAACGAAAGCCGATAGCTCATTATCGCTCTTTTATAATCGTAGCCTGGACATTCTCGAATTGTCGCAATAAGAAAATGTTGGAAATTCCCAGGACGCAAATATGTCAACTAAAACATGGCCACATGCAAAACGGCGGATTCTTTTGAGAGTTTTGCGTCAAAGAGCCTATTTTCTTAGTTCGATTAGATAGAACTAATAATTCAACCTAATTTTGAAGTACCTTTTAACTTTTATTCCTCAATTTGATGACAACCACAATGCTTAACACTAATGCCACCGAATTCTAAACCAGCGTTCCTTTCACCTTCCCGCAGCTCGCCAGTTCGCAGAAGACCATCCGCACCGGTGAACCGGAAGTTGATTCGTTGGTAAGTCAAGTAGAAATATCGATTCGATGCAATTCTCCGACAAACCTGCACGAGCAACTTTATCCTCTCGTTGGAAACAAGCAATTCGACGTAGCCGAGCTTCCGCCATGATCCCAATATTAATCGTTCAGCTGTGCATTTACATTCAGCTATATTATGAATATTTTTCTCTTACTACTCGGGCAAGCCATTACAGTCGGAGTTTGACAGCAATTTCATGACCACAAACAAGTACAGGAGATTTAGTTCCATCCTATGACCAGTGTGCTTCGGGACGACGATTCGACGATTGTCGGTTTCCGGCTTATACTTTGATGTGTAAGGGGTGGGGATGTGAGCACCACAATACATTGGTCTTTTATAAGCGCCTTGAGCACTTGGCCAGGAATCACTTTGTGATTCAGTATTTGAACATCGTGGTTCTTTGTAAGAACCCTATATAACAGTGGCATACAAGTATAACTGTGTTTAGGTTGTTTGGTAGAAGAAAAATCTAATGCTTTTGATTCGCCTCCATATTTTAACCCCTTCATTTCCGGTTGCCGGATCTGGTATGCAGATCATAAACAATGTTAGTCTAACCGCGACTACTTTCGGAACACCACATGTGCCTTCGATCTGTTTCGACAGAACATCTAGAAGTATTCTGATGTGTCAGTTTTGTATTAAGCCGTATAGTTTCCAAACGATATCGCGTTTCTATAGTTTGCTCAAGATTACATGATTTTCCACGATGTCTAAAGCTTCCGAAATATTGAAGTGAGATGCATAATTACAACTTCATCAGCAATATGGCGAACGAAAATCGATATTTTCGAAATGTTGGCTAATCAGAAGCTATTTCGAAACATTCGTTTGCCTAATTGATTTACTAATGAATGTGAACGAATGGAAGTACTTAGTGGATGTTCATGGCTGAATTCATGCATATTCGCTCGATATCTCAAGGTCACATCTTAAAGGAGCGATAACGGAAGGGTAGACTTCTAACTGTGTAACCTCGTTGGCGTGATCCAAGCATACTCAATGGATAATCTAAACTTACCACTGTACGAACGTTTCTGACCAGTAACATAAAACTTCGTATGTACTGGATGACTATCTGCTGAACGATTTGCTTTAGTATCGAGAGACACGATATGTTGTGAAACGTTATCTTAGAAATTTTATCTATGACCACGATGCGAAATCGTTGATAGGATTGCATGCTGCGACTAAAAACAACTAAAAGTTAATTTCCGTGCGAATGGTTCACCCCGTTGGTGCCACAACATTCCATGAGCTCAGAATTCACCAGCGTGATAACGCTTGGCAACTGTAGTTGATTAACTCTAAGCATGACGTGCACACGCACACTATCAAGCCATAGTGACCTAGATACTCACTCGTACACCTCTCAGCTCCACCCCGTTAATCTCGTTTGTGTCTTTTCACTTTCAGATAATCCAAGCCATTCAAGTGCTCCGGTTTCATCTGCTTGAAATCGAGAAGGTGAGTCTGCCCAGTTGTACTTCACACGTGACGTGTGACGCCCGAGGAACGTGTGCGCGTCCAGTTTATCTGTCGCGCCGTCAAAAACGTGTTGCAGATTGATTTACCTTCGTACACGTTATGAAGGGTTTGAATTAATCGATTGGCAATTTATTACCGTTCACGATTGTTGCTAGTTTTGCGTTTTCTGACGATTCACAATGTCCTAGCGAAGCTATGGATTTAGTGCGTTGATTCTCAACAACTACACAAGTTGCCATCATCAGCACCTCACGGATACTGCCACGAGCAACAACCTTACAGCTACCTGCACATTTTCCATACCACATCTACCTCGCCTATAACTTCTGGATAGATGAAGGTCATCACAATAAGCATGCTCTCCAGAAATTCCACATTTCTCCAAAAAATCTTTTTAAGAAAACTTAAATATCAATTGTACACTGGAATAACAAGTTATTCTGAAGTTTTATTCGTATCATATTTTATATATTGGCAGTTTGTTTGTTGTACGAATATTCCACATACACGGAAACTTTGAATCACTTTGAATAATCTATTTATATCGCCACGTTTGAAACTAATTCAACTTACTCTTAATATTTGTAAGATCGACCGCTAAAAATGTGTCTGTCTATTTGTTTTATTACCGGCTCCAGTCTATTCCATTCGAATGTCCGTTTTCCAAATGCAACCATGCTGTTACCGTGAGATGTTCCGTGAGAAATAATCAAAGTGAATCTCAGAATCTATCGGGAACATTGCAAGTGGAGCACGCTTCACATTACATCCACTGCACTAATGCCAACGAATTACTCATTCATCATTATTCGTTGAATCAATCATATTGCTTACCTGTGTTAGCATCTACCGGGCTATCCACATCAACTTTCACGGAAGCTACTCACTAAGCTATTAAAACATCACCAGAGTAAGGAAAGATCACTTTCGAAAGGCTTTAATCGATACCATGCGCTACTATGTCGCCTTTATAGCTTTTAAAACTTATAATTATCAATTTGATTGAACAAAAGGCCATTCACATTTGAACTTTCATCTTTATAATGATCTCAGCCGAATGTATCCCATTTACAACCACTCACAGGTCCATGAACTCTGTGATAATTTCTGCTCGCGATACATCACTTGTCTCCGAGGCAAAATGCCAATCGACCTGGTCATTGAGGATCGAGACTCTGCTGGTTCCACCGGTTCCGGGAACAGCCCGCAACCGGTGCACGGACACTCATCGAACAACGTGACTGGATCTCATCTGCCGGGAACTGGACACGCAAACGCCAACCTGTTCAACGATGAATCGAACTCATTTAGTATGCAACAGGCACTACACCATTCCGGGATGATGGGATTGGGCAATTACCCCGGCGCGAGTGGCTTCAGATCGACAGATTCTGCCTCAGCATACGCAGCTGCGGCTGCAGCCGCGGCATCAGTTTCCCATATGGGAGGATTGCTCGGTCTCGGCGGGAACTATCCACCAACACAAGCAGCCTCGTATCAAGGAGGATTTTCCGATCCTCGATATCCACATCATCCGGTCAGCGTTTCGAATAACAACGCGTTTCCCGAATCCGCATTCTATTCCCAACATCCTACCACACAGCAGCATTCTGGTTACCCAGGTGCACACCGTGACCCACGAGCGAGTGGATTATATCCTTCATCGGTTAATTCAGCTTCTTATGGAATAAGCCTGGGGTCTGAAAATCGCCCTCCACACCTGGGATCACCGTATCCAAGTCATGGATCGTTTAGTAGTTCCCCCGGTTTTGGTGGACCGAATGCTGGACCAATCGGAGTTGCCGGATCTGCTTCAGGTTATCCTGCCCACCATTCACAACATCAACTTTCCGCGGACGCTCTATCATCGTCATCCTCATCGGGATTGGTAGCCAGATCAAAGGTATCTTTTCATACTATTTTTATGTACTGCGATGTCTGAAAGCATATTCGTGTTTCCGTTAGGGAATAGCCGAGAAGCGCAAGCTGCATTTCCACTTCTCAGCTGCTAATAAATAGAATCCAGCTAATACACCTGCGCAAAGAAACATACAAACTCGTATTGTCACACTGGGTGTTCCGATTTTGCGCGCTGTCTATCATTCGCTGTTCATCTTCCGGGAAGTCTGATTTGCATTCACGCGCACATTTTAAAATTTTAACCCACAGAGTTCTGTTGCGTCGGCAAGATTGACAGTCGGCTTCGATGATTCGTTTCATTTTCCCAGCTCGACTCGACGGAGGTAATTAAAAGTCCTGTAGGCTGCATTGGATTTCACTAATTGATGACTTCGGGAAACCAAGGTAACCGGTAAACAAGCGCTCTAGCTAAACGAGTGAAAGAGTAGCGGTGCGATCGTCCTTTGAGCTTCGGTGTTAAAACGCGGCCACCACAAAGAGTCCCCCGTCACGATATGATAAATTGTTCGTATTGTATTTTTTAACGAGGATGCACATCTGTTTCGTCCTATATAATTCTGGGTTTATGTAATAGCATGTTGAAATCATTCAATACTTAGTGGTATTGACTTTTCGGTCGCGTCGTCTTTGGGCTACGCATTTTTCAATGCAATACGTATAACGCGTACACATTTAGGGATGATATTACCATATTTTCATGCCTGATTACAACACCTAATTTATTTTGCACCTATTTTTAACTAAGCTCTTGCCATAATATCATTGCTAGTATTATTACCACCGACTGTCCCGTATGCAGCTGTCACTAGAAATTGATCTTGTCATATAGTGAGTCGGTTGCCATGACAACCGTACCACCGACACTCGAATTATAACTGTACGACAGCTGGCGATGAATAAATGTTGTGGTGCGTATGAATGTACATGTGTTCAGATAAAACGGACTGTTTAATATCCCAGCAAGAACGATATTACGGGATACAACATATTGTTTGAAAAACTTTAATTCCGAGTTCCATAAACGTTTCACAAACATCCAGCCGTTGTCGGTTTCTTTTCTGGAAAACGTTGTCTTCCATGATGTTCTCTTATACAAACCACACTGCAAAGTGTAATTATCCTCCAAGGCTCATGCGAATAGTACAACTTGAACTCAGACTCAAAAGTGTGTTCCTGTTCTCAACTGCTTGTATAGACCAGCGTGATAGCACCGTAAAAGTAACGACCCCAAGATTTCAAGTTACTATGAGAAATATCACTTGAAACAAATTCAGTTTCAAAGACATGGACATATCTGAGGTCCTTGTGTCACGAATATCATCGCTGTTTTCACATACGCCATTTCGGAGATATGGTAAGATATTTTGGAATTAATTCATCCACATCCCTGTAGGATCTTGCGCAAGTCGTAGATTTTTCATTGCCATATTGCGAAGCATTGCTCGTCTTTATTTTCATCGTTATTCGCGGTTGCCTCGGCAACCAATGTGTCCGTTGTAAGCTTACACTACGGTGAATTTCAGTCCGCGCGATTCACTTGCTCCCTGCAACCTATCGCATTTACATTCCTCCAGTTGATCCGCGCTGCTCACAGTCACTTAATTCGAGGACACCAGCCCGATTGTCACATCCGCTCCATACATTCTTGACACACTAAATTACGCTTCAACCACGCACAACAGTTTCAACATAAAACTCACTTCAACAAGTTGAATTAATGGATGCTGCACTTGCGCATAGGTGGCATATCGAGTTGATGAATACGTTTCGGGTTTGGACACTTTGGCACCGCACATTATTCGCGCGCCCTGAAAGCGAATATCATGAAAAGCTGACAAAATAATTGAGAATTAACAATTCAAACACAGGAAAGTAAAATAAGCACTCCAAACATCGATTGTGACGTGAGGATCAAGCGTGTTTCTTGTGACAAGCGAAAAGATCTTATTCCGACAATTTACTTTTTGGCGTCACTGGATTGCATTACCGCAAGCTTTAGACGATTGAAAAAAGTTAATTACACAAGTCACTGTGGTTGAATTTGGCCTGAAATCTTCCAATTTTTTAGTAGAGCACAATAACTTTCATTAGAAACACTAAACTTTATATCTACTTATAAAAGAGGAATGCGAAGACAAGCCTTCCTTTTATTCTGAGTGGTGTCCCTTGACACGCTTTTGATTTGGCTTATTTCACAGCCGCTTAGAATAGAATTTTGTCGGTAATTATAAAAAGATCTTGGGATTCCATACTCACGTGTTTCAATCAGACAATGAAACAAGTACTATAATAACATACGTATGCCGCATACATAGTAACAGTGCATAAAGCTTCCGTAAAAATCGTGTACGTGAATATTTTAAATCAAAAATAGGCATTTCTTCATAAATCATGTTTTAAAAGCTAATGCAGCCTGGACAACACACAGGTAATGGCACCCGATTCCTTTAAACCGTCGCCACCTGCCCATACTGTATAGCTCACGCAGAGGTTCGTTGATTAATGACAGTCTTGTGGATGACCACTTTAGAGATGAACGTGAATATCGCGTGTTATTGATGAGCACGTAATATTGCTGACCAGGGCTCATACGACACAGTATTATTATGTTCTTGAGTGGGATCCGTTTTCTAGACATATTATATCCCTCACAGCATGTGATTTTTACAGTTTGTTTAAACTGTCGCAGAATGAACGCCTCAACATCCTTGGTTCACGGTCAATTCTTATGGTAAACATGCTGAGACCTGTGCATCCTGATGGTACTGTTCTATCCTGATGAGTGCAAATCGCATGAAACTGCTCATGAACTGCGTGACTATCTAAAATTATTTCTCATTTTCACAAAAATATCTGAACCAAATTTCCACAACAAAAGCGCTAGATTTATATGATTTTGTAACTCAGTACTATCTCCAAAAAACAAACGCATTGATTATCGAAAGCGCATCGCGATTGGGCGCTATTTGTTTCAAATCGGACAGATTGATTTTAATTCCATGAGGTAGGAGGAATAAAAAAATCCTCGCATCAATTTACCGCTTTCGCTAGCCCACTCTGCACATCACGACATAACCACACGCACCGTGTAACATCAAAGTAATTTTTACACCAAACCGGAAAGGACAGCTACCCGACGCACAGTGTCGCCTGTTCCACTTTCGTTTTATTCACATCGAACCGGAAGGTCGGACCGCGCGCGCGGATTCAAAAGGCACATTTCACGCCGTTCTCGTTTCCAACATGGACACAGATCTGTTTCTCTAGCGTACGCGTACACACACATACATACACACCGCCTATCTGCGCACACATCCGTTCGTGCATTTGCAATACTACATCGGGCTGGATGTGTTCCTAGCACGGCAAATCACGCGGAGGTACAATCTAATTGTACCATCATCATACTTGGTGTTAACTTCGTTTTGTGTGCATGCCAATAGCTTTACACTCACCCTTGCACACACACACAATGATCTACACCGGCTGATGCAGATGGGTAGTGTATGATAACCTTTACGGATGAGTGACATGACTACGGGCCGCGGGAGGCTTTTAACTTTCGTTAAAGAGAGTTTTATTGATACAGGAATCTAAAACGCTCCATTTAAAAACATTTTTAGACTCCATCACGTGTATTTCTTATCTTAGTACTAGCTAATTTTGAATAATGAAAGTGAGGTCTAAACAAAAAAAGGTGAAAGCGAGAAGTAACGATGCTCCAAGACAATTCCAAAAGCTAGTCGTCAACAGAACCTTACTGATGTAAAGATCAAGGAATATTCTGTTGTTCATTGGTCCTTAATTTCACTACTGAGGATGTACCTGTTCCCATAGAAAGCTAATAGAAATCAATAGCATCTTGGTCCAGGTTCGATTCACATGTACCAAAATCCAGTTTATAAGAAACAAACATATACACACACTTAGCTCTTCAATAGCCTATAGTATATAGATTTTACAGTTATATTCAACTCAAATCTTGTATACCAGTCGTTGAGCGGAAATGTCACAATTACTTTCTTCCAGACATCGTCACCGTTGATAGGCAGTGTTGGAAGCCGACGTTCTCCGGATGTGGATGACAACAACAGTCCAAGTGCAGGCGGCGGTGGTACATGTCACGGTGGTGGAACTACCGGAAATAATTGTTCCTCTAATCGAGGCGACGGTGGGACCAGTGGTCGCAGCGGTGGTGGTGGTGGTGGGACTGGCAGCACTGGCGGCAATAATTCCGGAGGGGGAGGACGCGTGTCTGGAGGTGGCGGAACAGGCTCAGGTGGCGGACATCAGCATTCCATATCTGACCCGATTATTGGTCGTCCGCGTAGCAATCAACAGCACCATCATCAACCGTTGCTCGCACAACAGAACAATTCTTCGAACCATGCCTTATCACAATCGAGCACGCCACAATCTCGTGGACACGGGAACGCTAGCCAGGACATGAACAGTGAAATGGGCAAGTGATTCACATAACCCCTCCACAAAATTGCCATATCGTGTAAATTGTAATTAAATCTGAACAAAATGGTATTTGTTTTTCACACACACACAGGTGATGGTGTCGACAATTCCATCGGATCAGGTGACAACGGGGACGATTTCGACCTTGAGGAAAAGGTGGCCAAGCGTCAAAAGAAACGGGGGATTTTTCCCAAAGCAGCGACCAACATTATGAGAACATGGTTATTCCAACACCTCTCGGTAAGTGGTTTTTTATGACTCGTCCACGGAAGGATTGTGACCTTTGCAGGGAGCTATAAAATTACCATTAAGCAGTCGATTGCAGCTCGTCATTTCCTGCAGGCAGCTCTGAAATACACTACTCACTTGCCCATCTTGCTATCGACTCATCATTTTGTTGTCCGCACGCAGTGATGGTTTATTGTCCATCAGAATTTATTATCATAAAACAATATGCTTTGAAATATATCGACCGATACGCTGGTTGTGTATTTGGAATTGTTTGACCGAAATTGTGGTAATTTGGATTACTTCCTGAGAATGATTGCATGAAATACGAATGAAAAAAACAGCTAAACCTGATTTTAATAAAATTCCAGTAATAAAATTATAACGCAATGTATTTTGAAGATCGATATAAATAGTTTTCATGTTTTGCAAGATACGTTAAAATGACTTTAAATAAAAACTCGTCATTAAAATCGTGGTTTCAAATACCATTATTACCACAGTTAAATCTTATGGAAAATGATTGTGAACATGGACTGTGCAGTTCTTAACCAGCTTAGGATTGGTCAGGTGAATGAAATTTAAGCTTGATCTCTGTTCGTACTGACACCCTTGGTCTGACGAAGCTTCTGTGTCTGAAGCAAAACGTTACCAATAAAATACTCACACAGATTCATTACAAACGTTATTTTTTTCAGTTGAATCTTCTTTGTTTAATAGAACAGTCTACCTCAACGAACCGTTCCTTGAGAAAAATAATTTTCTTTATTAATTTTTTTCTAAAATAGCATCCATATCCTTCCGAAGAACAAAAGAAACAATTGGCGGCTGATACGGGACTGACCATTTTGCAAGTGAATAACTGGTACGTCAAAGTTTGCTCGCAATTTATTTGGCAAGTATTTCAATCGGCACATTCGCTTACACAAAAAGCGCGCCAACTCAAGGTCACTTTAATTTGATTAGGTCAAACAGCTGCCAAACGCAATTTTTAGGTTCTCATGTATGGTGAAGTGTGTAAAGTTTCTATGAATGAAATTATTTTACTTGGCTTAGCGTATTCATTCAATAAAGCCATTGTGGTTGAGGAACATTGTTGGTTATTAGTCAATTTTTCGATAATCGACGAATGGTCGATCGTGCGGTCATTTTCGTTGTTACTGTGGGGCTATTACAGTTACTTGACCTGCTGTTTTGATTTGTATATCTTCATGGTGATCTTTGGGCACTAGAAGAATTATTCCAACCAAGAGTATGAATGGATTTTCTCATTAACAGTCTTTGATAGTCCATTCATTGTTGCGGTCAACAATTCTGAAGATTTAACCGATAACGCAATTCGTGTTCTGACAGAGTGTGAGCGACCTGGCAATAACCGGTCATACATGTAAACTTAGTATACAACTATTTCCATCTACTAATTATGTTCACATGAAGCCTGTACTGATTCACCAGCAGAGCAAACGCATTAGATGGAACTATCCCTACGGCGGTTTAGCGTAATCGAACTTGTGTCAGTTAACGTTTCGGTAGGTTGTTGCGCATGGCGGACTGAGAAATATAATCCATGATATATCTTTATGAAAAAGTGCTTGACAAGCTATCTTTTGAGCTAGGCTCTTACGTGTATTACGATATTAACTTTCTCTTACAGTAATGATAGTCTCTAATTTTATGAACCTAATTATTAGAGTTTAACAACCAATAGAAAAGGTCCATTTCACCTTCGTAAATAGATCGACTTTTCATACGATCAGATTGTTATTTTACGATTTTTCAGGTTCATTAATGCCCGAAGACGCATTGTCCAACCGATGATTGATCAATCGAACCGAGCAGGTTAGAATCGTTAATAATGAAATTTTATCCTTGTGCACACTTAAAATTTAATGACTAGATCAACGGTACAGTAATGTGCGAATTTGTGGATAGAAGAATATGGAGTGTAGATTCATTTCGGATCGTCGTATATTCTATGAGTTCAAGGTTATTCGTACAACCATCAATCAATCTAGGCCTATGCAACTCAGCAGTATCTTTGCCCACGTATTCAGAGACTGTACAAGGCTTGTGATTTCAAACATACATGCTGATATAGAAATTTAACGCACATAGCGCAAACGCTGACTCCTAAGAAAACACACATTTTAGGAGACCACGAAACACAACAGCAGATTCCTTGCAACATTTTGATCAACTCGGCTACGTGAAGCTGAGGAATAAAAGATAATTCTAACGAGATGATTTCATAACTAAGGTTGCGAGGTCGGCTGCAAATGGAGAAGTGGGACACTCATGTGCTTACTTGGCGCAAGCTAAAAGGGGGTTCTCTTAAGAATATCTTTACACGAAATAATAACATGTTTCCGTGTATTTAGCTTACCACTTTCATTTGTTAAAATCGTCATTGAATACACCGCCAGCACTATAGTTTTCAATGACAACTTGGTGATTGGTGAATACTAATCATGGCTCCAGTCACATTTGCTATACACTGATAATATTGCTCAACGATTACCGATTCTTCCGTGAATACCTTGCCAAATGCCTCATAATAAAACGGAAAATAATTGTCATTACGATTATTCAAAAATAAGACTATTAAAATACTAATTCTACACGACCAAACGATACTTGGCCGGTAAACAGCCTGGTTGCTTCTGCTAACAGTGCATTGTTTCAGCAATAGAGTTGCTTGGAATTCGCATTCCTATCTCTGTACAAATCGCACCTCGCAACAATTACGTTTCACACATTATAATTCCACGCTCTTGGGAAAAATATTCGTCTGCTCTCTTTGTCAATTAATTTCACGATTGTTTCGTCTAATCATTGCAAACATTCCAACGTGTACTGAAGATCGTTTTACTTCACCCCCTCTTATCAGGCCCCCACGGTGGCTACCCCGGTGATGCAACCAGTTGCCTACCGTACATGGACAGTCAACATTTTGCAGCATACGGCCGACCAGGTAAGACTCATCGTCATCATATCAAATTTCCCCATACGTTAACGGAACAAAAGGTTTCCGCTTCGAGCGCTTAACAACCGCGTAATTAACCATTTCGTTGGTTATCCATTAGGGAAGATGGGAGGGTGATTTTCGGAGATTTTCGGATATAATTTCATTCAATGACAAGGTTGAAATGTGTGTGAAGTTCTGATTGCGCGACTCTCAGAATGATTGATAAACATTGAATGGTTACTTTGAAGAAGCCAGCTTATTAAATAACAGAAATATCACCTAAGGATTCATTACGTTTAGGCTGTTATTACCTGGTGCGATACCTGGTTATGAAGTGATTCAATTAGGCATTAATTTCCCAAATGTAACCTACATAGTCGCTGAGATGATTCTTCCAGAAAGTCAGTAGTATCAAGATTACATTGATGGGTTTACGCTTCTCAGTGTGTGTGAGTGTGTGTTGACCTCCTTCTGTCGATGCTAGCCATGGATGTGCAAATTTGCACCTAGTAGTCTAACAACAATTTCTCCCAAACTGTAGCAGTAGTTGGCAGGTAATCCCAATTCGTCTGGGGTCCGTATAGTCTCCATCAAAAGCAGTATTTCTGTTCTGTACAGCTAACATCATGCTCAATTGATTGGCCACCGGTAGTGAGCTGCATGCTGAAACACGCTGGAGTCTCACAACCATTTCTATTTTCTTTTGTCATATCTGTCTTGGCCTGGGCAACCTGACAGCACCTCAGCCCACGTGCAGTCTCTGACTGTGCGGCACTTTGCCTGAATCAGGCTTGTGCTTTTATACATACATACACACATACATCAACAGCTAACAGTCGTATCTAGTGTTCTCCAGCTAGAAGTGGCTGCTTTACACTTTAGCTTCGGAGCAGTGTTTTAATGACACTTCAAAGGCTCTTGGCCCGATTTCTGAGTCTTTATAAAATGTGGACTTATTGGTTCTCAGTTCTACATAGATCAAATCATATGTTAGAACATCCGCTATTCATTTTATATACATGACCTAGCTAGATCAAGAACAGCCTTCGGTATTTCAGACTGAGTGATACGACGTCACATAGTTTAAACCATGCACGTTCTTTTAATGGGATCCAATTAGTTTTTTTACACCCGAGTGACCACTTAAATTGCTACTAGTTGCATACAAAACTTTCATTCCATACAATGTGTACCTGAATACTTCCAGTAAATATGTGATTACTTTTTTATCGATATCGGGCTTTTGAAGACCTCTCTAGCTGATCTATTTTTAAACGCTATTCCTACGTTTTTATAAAGCAAAGAATGCTGTCTTTCATAATGATGAAGATAAGGACACCGATTTGTGCTTACGCAGTATGCTGATATCAGCCAATAAAATAAATCTGGTATTCCTAGCACCCTATCAAGCTGGCTCACAACTTCGCGTTTTCGAACCCAGAGAAATTTCTCTGCCTATTGCGCACTGGTAGTCAGGGCTAATGGATGGTCATCATCAGCCAGTTAGGGTATACATACTTAGATTACAACCGTTGACTGCGTAACGTCTATATTCCGAGATTCATTACACGACAGAATTATTTTTTTTATAAAGATCAAGGACCTGTTAGAATTGAGAATCCGAATGTTTCATATTGCATCGATCTATCTTTTTGGTATGGCACCACAAAATCACTTTTAGCTTGAAATGAATATTCTTAGCGCAATCTTTATTTCTCTATAGATAGAATGATGGTAAATATTTTGACAACAATATTTATGCTGCACTTACTGCCATCGTGACAGACTTAAACGGCCTTAAAACCAGACTTAGTCTTATCTCATAATCAGTAAAGATATTAAGTTTAATTTCTCTGATGCGTTCGGTTTTCCAGGTTTTAACCCCGTTGGTATACCAGGCGCGGAATTGTATGCTGCAGCAGCTGCTGCGTGTGCCGCTGCTGCTGCGGGAAACGGACCCGGATCCACAGCCATTGAAATGGATAGCCCTGGAGGTGGAGCAGGTGGTCCTGTTGGCCGTGGACTTGACGGGGGCTACATGCCAAGTTATCTGGGTGGAAGCGGAAGCCTTCAAGAGAACGAGTTCACTTCCGCATACCACCGCAATAATCTACTCCCTACATCACCAAATATTCCTGGCTACACGTCGATGCTTGCAAATCATCTGCCATATGGTTCCAATTATTCTACACTCCCGACAAGCCCTCAACCGAATTCGAATGGAACACTGCTCGCAGGAAGATCGAATCCTGCATCATTTCCTCCAGGATCTCAACAATTCGGATTATTCCCTCAGCCCTCAACAAACACCACAGACATGGTCTATAATTCGTCAGGAGACAAGCTACGTGCCGCCGAATCAGAGAACGCTCAAAAAGCGGTGGCGCATCAAGCCACTATGGCTGCTGCTCATTATGCAGCCGCTGCTTTAGCGTTACAACAACAACAACAACAGCAACAACAACAACAACAAAAACGCTCATATGGGTCTTCTGTGAACCAGGACGATGGCAGTTCCTCACCACAAAATTCAACATACAATACTAACTATCGAACCATGCCAAATGGTCACGGTGGCAACATTCCAATGAATTCTAATCCCAACCCGTTCAACAATTATACCTCTGGAATCCCTCCAGCCCACCTCCAATCCCCAGGGTCGAATCAATCATTTTCACAGAGTGCTGCGAGACACCCTCTCGGGTTGAGCAATAGCTATGGAAGCCCATTGAGCAATCATTTACATTCTGGAGGATTTCTTCCATCCGTTGGAGGACAAGACGGCATGACACAGCCGTCTCTACAAGATATACATGCAGGGTGATTCGTTCTTTCTATATATTTCTGATTCCGGACCAGGTATTGTAATTATCTTTTCTTTTATTGTGAATTCAAATGTGTAACAGGGTGTGCTACCAAAATGTTGTGTACGCTCTCCAGTCATCACAATGCTCATTCGGAATGTGTATAGAACCGGATTCTTATTCTCCCGGAAACGATCTCACACTATTCCCATCCCCGTTCCCACTTAATCATTCATCGACGGATCCTTTCACCCCAGTCTCATGCACCCATTTTGAACAAACCAATTTGGAACAGAAGGAACCCTCGGTTGGCTATTATTCATCCATTTATCTGAATCCCAACTAATAGCGCCACCATTTTGCACAGTTGGATTGATCTAAGACAATATGCCATGTGTATTAGACGGAAGATTGATGTGAGAAACGGTTCCTGGAAAAGCAATGTAGTCAATTATGTTGATGTATACCAAACTGCGTTGATTTCACATTGCGTTGCGTTTTGATATTATCCATCAACTCTTTCATCTTGTCTAAAACATCTTACTCTGGTAATCAACTGAGTAGGTGTGCTTAGCTTAGAGACAGGCATTGTGATGAATGAGTAGTGTCACGTGGTGTCACATGAGCAGTTTTTACCAAAACGCTGTTCACGCAAACTTTGCGTTTGACCTTCAGAATAGCTAGGCTTGATTACAGTACACCATGCAGCGAGTCTAATTGATTGGAATTTGAAGTGGGATGTTGTGGTGTTCATGTGCAAAAAACTGCTAATTAATCTAGCAATTAAATATCGATTGCATCGAAAACTGATGCTAGGTTTAATATAAGATTTTGTGGTAAGCTGACATCATATACGATTATGTGTCTTGAATGGTTGACACGAAATCACCTTGTGATTCTGTATTTGGACGCCGTCGTTCATTGTAAGAACTGTTTTTAAAACTGGCTTCAAAGATTTTGTTATTGCTGACCTCCTTCGTCCATGAATCCACATCAGAAGAGCATTATGTTTTCCTGTTCCGCAGCTTTTAGAATGATTAAACATTCATATTCGGGAGTGACAATCTCTTCCGCGGCGCTCATAGCGATAGGCAGTACTCGATGTATCGGCGTTAGTTGCACGACAGCAACGTGGTCTACGTTCAGCAGCCAAAAGCTGCATCTGCTATTGCTCATGACGCTATTTTGGACGAAAACAGAAGGTATTTACGTATGCACACGATGTGATGACAACCTGAACTGCATGAGAGCACAAACTATGGTACGGGATGTGCTAATTCATGACCTGCTGTTTGCCGACGACGCAGCCATTATTGCTTATTTCCAAAAACGTCTCCAGGCATTAAAGTACAACTTTGAAATTAGAATGTTTATGATATTCTGCATGTACACGATATACTGGTTAAACACTGAAGATTAGCAAGGTAAAAATCACTAGTATGAAATGTCGAGTGGAGAACAATTCAAACTTAACATAGAAAGCCACTATTCGTGGTGAGATTTATTGAGTATCGAAAAGGAAATCAGTAAACAAAAGATGTGAAGGTTTGAAGGTTAATTTACGATCAGTAGTTTATTGTGAAGTTAAGTGTAAATTCGTGGTGGAACATTAGTCTTCGAAAAGTCTTTGCCATTCGTTTTGGTCTTCTGCGAATCTTTCCACTTGCTACCACACCACACGCATATTTTTCCTGTTTTTATCAACATCTTGGCAACAAGAGATTATCGTGCCTTCTTTTCAGTTTACCACTCAATTGGTTACATGTCAGAGGTCTGTGAAAGCTGCATGTGGTGAAAATTGAAATGGCTTGACAGAATCAAATGCGGCTTCGGCGAACTAATGAGTTATCGAGAGTGTTTCATTAGACGCATTGCTTCGTTCTGAATGTTCACAGGCCAGCGACTACATGAAAGTATTCTGGCTGAACTATTCGCAAATTCTATAAGCCATTAGACGAACGTCACTGGTATTTATTGTTGACAATCCATACATCAGCAAAGGCTTGATGAAACTTTTACATGGTCACAAGTTAGTGACTAGACTCAGGACAATTAAGTTACTTATTAGCTTCAGTTGCATAAATAGAAGTTGTGACAGCATTGGCTTCACTATTCGTATCCAACAAATCGGAATGCAGATCCGGTTTCCCAGGGTATCCGAATTAATGCAAGATTTATTAGCTTGGTGCCGTAATGCCCATCCCGCTTGGTACACCAACCTGTCGTTTGCCTCCCGATACATCCCTGAGGTTAAACTTTCCAACGTTAGTTACATTTACCCACGAATCACGCAACACCACAGAAAGCGAATTGGTCAAACGCAATGATTACGCACATGACGAAGAACAAAACATCACACTTCGTGGTGTGTGTATGTGATAGAAATACATGAAAATAAGGATTTTCCATCACACATCCATCTTATGCTCGCCACCTTACCACAACGCGGTCAGGATCACACTTGTACCGGTTGTCACTTTGAACTAGTTTTCCAAGCAACTTCGTGCTAGTCGTTTACTGCATGCCCTCTCCACGTTGGGATTCTTTGAACGACCTTGAACAAGTGCAGGTCATTCGACAACGTTGTCCATCTCCTCATGTTTCCGAGGATGTCGTCGCTCAGAACATTTTCATGAAATTCCGAAAGAAACCAAATCACTAACACTCATCTCAATGCACTGCACATGTCCACAAAAAGTAAATTATTTTCAAAAATGCTCATTTGAATGCAGTTCCATCACACCCCATGACTGGTTTCGTGCTGTTTGCACTCATCAGCTAGGGACAATAGGATAAGGATCCACATGCGCTTGGAACAGTGGAAAAATGGTAAACAAGTTGTGCTGGTATGTCACTGTTGGATAAGGCTGGTACGACCAACCTGTTCAATCGCATGAGCCTACACTCATGTAGACAGGGTATAAACCCATGAACATGAACAACAAAGCTCATTTGCATGCATTTCAATCACACACAATTTTTTACACTTATCAGGTAAGGACTATAGGATTAGGGTCTGCATGTGCTTGCAATTAATTTTACTTTGCAAAACAAGTTTATATGATAATGTTGACGATGATTTGCTCGAAAATTGGATTTTTCTTGTATTCCAACAAAGTTTGCATTTGTTACATGGTAAGTCGATTTCAGTAAAGACTGAAATGATAAAAGATTTTATATAAATGCTCGTTCCCAGGATCCAAGAGTCAGCAAATATTTGTTTGGCTTAATATTGTTACTTTTGGCTGGGTGTCCAGTATTTTTGAAGTGCTTATTATAACGTCGCTGATTGTTTCACCTACTTACAAGAGAACAAACCATATGAGGACCCTAGAAGTGTGCTTGCAATCTCTAAACACTGGTTGATTCATAAACCTCTGGGGAAATTTGAGCGGGACCAACGGTCTTCAACACTGTGTCTTTTTCAGTTCCACGGACGACTTCATTTTAATCTTGACCATAGAATTGCGCTATGTTCACACTGTTGGCTTGCATATATCCGGTAAAAACGTCTAACACATGTTTTGTGATGGCACACTGAAAAATAACCAGTCAAATCACTATGACACGAGCAACTTACGATGTTCTTCGTCATCAGGTGACCACGAGACGGTCACTTTGAACTGATAGTTA
This sequence comes from Atriophallophorus winterbourni, assembly GCA_013407085.1. Classification (NCBI taxonomy): domain Eukaryota; kingdom Metazoa; phylum Platyhelminthes; class Trematoda; order Plagiorchiida; family Microphallidae; genus Atriophallophorus; species Atriophallophorus winterbourni. The sequence continues at coordinate 9,940 of JACCGJ010021786.1, read as the reverse complement.
TTAAATTGTAACAGCGCGCCGTCAAGTCACACCTAATTAAAAGCCAAAACATTGGAATCCCAGGTCATTTCGATACAATTATCCTCGATGCTTGTTTATTATCGGGAGCACTTAATAATGAAATTCGATACAACAAAATCCGGTCTGGTAAAAGTCTAGGACTGTGAAATTTCCGATTGTCAGAACATAAATGCTAATAAAGCTGGGCTAAGTTACATTGTATCAGCTGCTCGATAAATTGCCATTCTCTCAAGGTCGAATACGAGCGTCAATATACGTCTTCGGAATGCGCCATCTGCACCGTCTTCATGGCTTCGTTTGAATATGCTTGCTGGTTTTGGAGTGCAAGATCTCGTAAAAGGCGGTTGTCCTACGTAATATATGTTTTTTTAAGCATTGCTGGATCGCTGACTGCGTGGTATGTGCTTTGTAGCAAGATCCAGTGACCTCTCTTCAAAAACATTAAAATATTTCATTGTAAACAGTGTGCAAGTCCTCTGTCGAGAAACACTTGTTCGTAACACTATATACTGCCAAAGTAAAATTATTTTCAACGCCACAACAACATTACTTGTACAGACACAAAAGAAGATATAGTTGAGCTGTTCATACATTGGGAACATTCGATCACCGTACGCATTTAAATTAATAATACTTCACACTCACACTTGCTTTTCAACATGCTCGTCGTTGTACTATCAGTACAATTCTACCGTCGTGGTTATCTACCACTGGTACGCGCCTCTTACAAAAATTGACAGTTCGTTCAAATACCAATCAACAATAAAGTTGTACGCTTAAGTTGCAATCCTCAGTTTACGTATTATAGACATCAAAACGGAAGACGTGTATATGGATATTTTTGTATTTCCAAGTAGCCGGTTGATGAGATCAACATTGATGCGAAATCAGTTTCAAGACCACAAGTTTTCAGGCTATTACAATAAATAACTTGAATACACTCCATAAGCATTCACATCTGGTCATTGCCGAGTTCCAAAATATCGGGTGTTGGTATCAAAAAGTAGAACTTTGCTTAAGCTGCCTTTTCTGTACGAAAACGTTTGTAGCAGAAATCTGAAAGCACTTGACATTGTCCCTGCGACTGAAGTTAAACTATCGCTTGCCCGGTCGCTTTGACGACAATTAAATGCGTCAGGTCTCCAGTCTGTGACTGAGCTGGTAGTCCTGTTAGCTGTTTGACGATAGTCACACAGGCACCGGAAAAACTGCACTGCTGCCGGTTGGATTCTAGTATCGCATAGCGATATGGAGTAGTGAAGAATGATTTATTGGAAGATACTCATACACATTTGACATCGACCCTCGTAAGCATGTTCGTGAACGAGATTTAAAATCAGGCTACATCATACCTCCACATCGAGGTAACTCGTTCTCCACACGTTATAACAAAATGTTAGATTCCAGTTTTATGCATTCATAACTTATCGAGATGCGAAGAGTTAGTGTGGAAATGGATTACCCATTCTGAAGAATCGCCTTGGAATTTTCTGCATCCTCTGGAGCGCTTGGATATTGATGAACACAACGATTCCAGGGAAACGACATCAAATGGCATAGTTACTAAACGGTCTGGAACGAGGACATTAGCGGGAGACAGTGAAGTAGTTAGGATCTGTTTGCTTTGTATAATTGAAACAAGCTTCCTAGTGTTTGAGCCCTAGGATGACGCGTGACTCGACATTCCAAAAACTTTGGAAAAGTGGATTACGTTCCAGGGTATCATTTTGTGGGTTTTCTATTTATATATGAGTTACAAGGTTGGATTTACCGATCAACATACAATAGACTCGATACACGGTTTCATCCTAGAGGCCCCAGGTTATTCAGCATTCGGATCCTGGCTAATTACTGCATAAAATGCACTAATTAGTTCTTCAAAACTATTTCCGCTCAAGCAGACCACTGAGATCCATATGCTCGGTACGCATCTCCGGTTTGATTAGTAATAATTAGTAAATACCTATGAGTTTATTCACTAAACAAGGGGCAGGGCTATCTTTTTAACCTATTGCTGGGGCTATTTCAAACGTGATTACAGTGGTGACTAATGTTGAAGTGCTTTCCAAAGCTGGTCTACAGAGCATGTTCATCATATTACGACAGCACCGCATATGGTGGCTTAGCCACGTATACAGAATGGAAAATGGTCGTATTCCGAAAGATCTACTCTATGGTGAGTTGCAATCAGGAAGTCGTCCAGTGGGCAGACCGCACTCGCGGTACAAAGACGTTTGCATTTTAAGATATGAAAGCTCTTGGCATTGACCCGCGAGTTATGAACAACTTGCTCTTGACCGCTTACATTGGAGGCATTTTGTAAAGCTTCTTCTGAAAGCTGTGGACGAGCAGATACAGCTCTTAACTACTGAACGCAGCGGCTTGCAACTGACGCTGATCGACCGAGTTCTTCCCATCGGTGCCAGCGCTGTGGGAAAGATTGTTTCTCTCGAATCGGACTGTTTAGTCATTCGAAAAGCTGTGGAACATGAAAAAATCATGCGATTGTGATGTATATCCATCGTAGACATCGACCAAAGGAGGCGAAAAGCAACAGTGGTGAATTACCCTTGCAAGCATGTATTCAGTATGTGGAACCGCGGTGTTCAGCGTTGAAACCCCGCGGAGCCAGTGAACAATTTTATTCCAGCTTAACGAGGATGTATTCTATTGTTTTTAATGACTCGCTACTTTCTATGTCTATTTTTCGCCTAAACGTATCCCATACTTTTGAATGTAATCTGATCGTAATGTACTCGATATTTTATCGACCTCTACTCTAATTTACGATATATTTTCCTCAGGGTATATTTCTGCAGCAGTTCCGACGCTCAGATATCTTGCCTGACAGCACATGTTTGAAGACGCGTGTCATTCTCCAGAGCGATCTCTTTCGTTGCGTGAGGATCCGCATTCACCGCTAAAAAACCATTCACCATCTTTGATTTTATTAATAGTAGTCTCCACTGGGTGCTGGAGAACACGTTCTGTTGATCAGCAACTATAAGTGCTATGATTGACTCTTTGCGATGAGCACTTTACGGATGATGGAAACGCGTTGCCACATTCATGTTCCGGGATGCCAGTTTAGAAATGAATTTCAGCTTCGAATATTTCAAAGAAACTATTTTGCTTTAAAGTTACTATGACCGACCAAGTTTGTAGAATGAACCGCGATTTACTCACGCAACAAATTTAATCTTACATACTCCAAGAGGTCTTTAACTTTGAAGCCACAGCTGAAGAACAAATGGGTAATACCGTACCACACATATTTTAGCCGTAATTAATCACATCACATCCTAGCGGTATCCTATCCATTTCACAGCAACTTCCGCTATCCGTGGGTTGTAAGGCCACGGATAAAATCCCGGTAGAATCGATTAGCGCGGAGATCGACTAACGAGACACCATAATTCACCACCGCCAACATCAATCGGAAATTGGCAACCAATTTCTGATTAATTGACCGTACCGCGTTGCTGTCACGTAGTCTGAAATCCGGTCTCGTGGATAATTACCTTCGCAGCTGGTCAGCCGTGACGATAGGGCATTCGTGGACCCGAGCGCGTATCGTTTGTTATGCATGATGGGAGGCTTGTAGCATTGTGGATTGGAAGAAGAAGTGGCAAAACAGTGAGTCTTGATTGTAAATGAGACAGGCCAGTGGATAGCAGAACGTTCAACGTACCTGAAGGACGTTTGCCATCAGCAATAGTCGAAGTATTTATTGTATGCATTCATACATGGAAAAAGCATTTGTATAAACTTTGTTTGAATTATAGTTCAAGGTCCTAGAGTTTATGGCTTTTCCGTATATGTGCTCGCAGCGATCAGTCTTACAAAAATCACACTGGAAACGAACATAATGATAATTACTTTGAAGCGTCTTTATTTTCGTAATTGTATAACATATTATTTCCCAAATAATGTTGAAGGATCATTAAAAGCTTCATGTGAATATAATCGAAATTTTGTGTCTGAACAAATGCTACATAACGAGGAAAATAACGCATCGTATTCGGAAGATGAGTTAGCTTTCATTTAATTATTAACCGCCTATTTTTGAAATCAGTAAATTGGGTGACGAAAATCTTAGAGGGGCAGCTCTCAATAAAGTTAAACAAAGTTGTCTACTAATCATCGGCATATCACACTCAAAGTCATATCCTAATTCCTAGAACAAAAAATGTTCTTCCTGTTCATTCGTTTGGTGTAAAGGCTTGGTGTCACCGGAAAGTTGTTGAATTTACCTGAATATCTAACTATCAAATTGCACTACCCAGGTAAGTGTTGACGGTGCATTATCAATACGAATCGCAGAAACTAGCGTTGTTCCTCAAGGTTCAGTACTTGGTCCAATCCTCTTTCTGGTTTATGCCAATGAATAACCGGAAATTGTTCGATGTACCATTTCGTTAGTTTCGGACGACGTAAAGATATGGCGTTCCATCTCTAGCTCAGAAGACTGTCTGCTATTACAAACAAATCTTGATCCGCTTCACAGCTGGTCGTTGAAGAACAAACTGCCGTTTAACTTCAACAAATACAGGCTCATGAATGTGGAGAATCGTGTAGAGTTCACATAGCATATAGGTTCACATGTCCTTGGAAATTGCATTGAAGAGAAAGATTTAGGTGTCTGGAAGGGCTCCATTTCGAAAACCTCACTTCAAACTAACACTTTCTTCACAAAATCAACCCGTGTCCTAAATCTATTCAAACGGTTATTTGGGAAATTTTAGCCCAAGATATTCCATAGAATCACTAATAAATAGTTGAGATCAGTCATGAAATAGGCTGTGCAGTCATGGCCTCTGTGGCTCAAGAAAGATGTAGAACATTGGCAGTGAATCTATCACCTGTTGCAAAAACTAGTTCTCAGCATCCGAAACAAACCTTAAGTAGAAAGGATAGCTCACCTGAATCTGTTCGACTTTCCTGAGAAGACTTTATCCTACTTTATTAAATATTTCTCACCTATAACCATACCTTACAGGGACTGTTGGCGTGAAGGGATACGCGGAATTATGGAACCCATGATTATACACTGGTGGTACCCATTTTCCCTAAACTGTAGTAGGCATTTTTATTCCGCCCGAGTCTGCTTTGCTTGCAACAGCTTACCGTCTACCATGAGTTTAAAACTAAATTAAACGAGTTTTTATTTAATTATTTGTTTCTCGTCTACCTAAATACTGCTTATATTGTTTTCGTAAACTTACATTTTAATAATCACCATCCTATGGTTATTGTTAAACTTGATGCTTTTTAGACACTTATACACCTTGAATTGGCATTGACACCGCGAGTTGGGAAGAACTTGTTCTTGACCGCTCACATTGGAGGCATTGTGTAAAGCGTCGTCTGGAACTGGGTATGATCAGATACAGCTCATAACTACTAAACGCAGATCCCGCCGTCGGCGTGTAACTGACGTCCATCGACCGAGGTCTGCCTATCGTTGCAAGCGCTGCGGGAGAGATTGTTCCTTCCGAATCGGACAGTTTAGTTATTCAAAAAGAAGTAGAACATGAAAATTCATGTGATTGTGATGTACATCCATGGTCGACATCGACCAAAGGAAGCCAAAAATAACAATACCCTGAATTACCTTTAATGTTTTGAAGTTGATTGCATCCCGAATCACGAACGATTTGATTGGTCTTTGGACGCGTTACGTAGAAGTTCAGGAAAATTACACCAACGACGAAGAGAAATATTCATCCGATGTTGCACTGTATCACGTGTGTCGTGATTGCTGAATGGTAATTTTCGTCATAAGTAGATTTGCGCCCATGGGACGAAATTGGGTTTATTTTTCAGCAACTTACCATGAGAAATAATATTAAGGTTCACGTTTTAAACGCTTCACCCAGTGGCACATATCGAACTTGAAAATTATCTCCCTTGAACATTCATCCGCTTTAACGGATACGGCATATCTGAACGCACACTGAAATACGCTTACATTCTTGCTTACTATGTATCTCTCAGTCTATTTAGGCCAAATTTACATTGCCTTCATCTCCTGTTTCCGTTTGCATTCTATATTCAGTCTAAAATTTCTCTCGCTTTTCCAGAACATTTTACGATCAATAAACCTTTCATCCAAAAAGATATTACAATGAGTTGATTAACTAGCATCCGTTCCACCTTGGGCAGTATTTCAAATTGTACGCAAACATGATACGAACTATTTGCTCGTCCAAAGGAATCTGAGTGGAATTCACGAAACCCTGATCGATTACAAAGCCTCGTTTTAAACGGGACATCCAATCACCGGACTAGCATAATTAATTACTTGCCCAACGTCTCGGTTTTCCCCGTTTTCCCTTTCAGACTACCGGTCGGTCATTCACGGCACTTGACTAAGCTTTTAGACTAATGACCCACTCGATTGGAAAGCATTAGAGCGAGAAAATAACGAAAAAATAACGTCCCATTAAACCGGAAAACGATTTGTTCAGTTCCAGGGTAGAGTGAACCCGTCCCCACCACAAGGGCCTGGCTTGTGCAGACACCGATTTATGAGTCACCGTGTTATCGATTGATAGTTTTGACAAGGGGTGGTTTGGTGGTACGGTGACATGCCACAAAGACCAAGAACATCTGAGCAGATGGCGTAGTAATGTATCGGATATAAAATCGTTGGCATGGTTTCCGTTTTGGTTGGACTAACCAATTGATCACATATACACGAAAACAACCTTGGGAAGGATAATGTGAATTCAATGTAGAACAATGGTGTGTTATTCACTACGATACAATTGTAGTTACTACAGTTCCTGTATGAATATTTAGCTCGTACTACAGGAATTAAGGGTCGGAGATCGTAATTAAATATCAAAACAGCGAAATGTGAAAAAAGACGATAACAATGATAATTAACTTCTTCAGAGATAACGGTGAGCATCGCATGAAGAAACTTTTCAATGGTGATCCGATTTCGAGCAGGTTTTTTACTTTTGTGAAGTATTACGCTGTGTACCAGCTCTAGTGGAAAGGTGGATGACACCCACGTCTTCTGAGAGGTTCATTATTCGATCCTGTCACGGGTACAGATGAGAAAATCTCGAGTAAACTCCAATGACTTACAATATCTAGATGCAAAACGAGTATCAAAAATATAAGGAAAAATAAACTTGAAGGCCAAACGTCTTCTTTAAATAATGAATTCATATCATATGTGTGCTTCGTGCTAGTAATTCCCGAGATAACCGCCGGCCTTCTATGTCTTAGCATTAGGATAAGAGCAAAGCTGTAAGCGATTTCATTACTAATAGTTAGCTCAATGTGGGGAACGATTTATAAAAAACTCCTTTGTTAACATGTCCATCAAATACCTAAACGCTTGCTTACTTGTATACCAGAAAAATTTTAATGAAGAACTTTCAGCTTTGAGGTAGTTTAATTTGTTTGTATAATACTCATCTTTATATGTTGACGGTGACTGTTCTATAATAGGATCTTGCGAGTTCGGGTGAATTTATCTTATCTAAAAGTGACGAAAGAGCCAAAGTTTAATTTCAACAATTTTGTTTCAGATCAGATATTGAAAATACCCCTTTGTTCTAATTGACTCTCCTTGTATAAGTTAAGCATTTTATCTATGGCACTACCAAATTCCCCTTATCAGGCGAAGATTATAAGATGGAGTTCAGTGAACAGAAAAACCGCTTCTCTAAACAGTTCCCAAACGAATACGCTACAAAGACGTTTACAAAGATGTATGATAGTTCTTTGGATTGATAGTATGATTTGAGAAGAGTCATCTTGAAGCTTGCGAAGAACAGATTGCGCTATCGGGAGTTGAACGTAGATCAGACCGACCGTGTGCAAATACCGCCAATCGACTGAGTACTGTTATCGGTGTGAGCACTGCAGCAGACATTGTTCCTTCCGAATCGGAGTGTTTAGTCTTTTTAAACACACTGAAACATAAAATCTTGGTCCACCTGCGATACACATCCACCGTAGGCAATGACCGCTGACAACAGCGACATCGACCTACACTATTTAAACGGAGAATCACAAAGTGCTTCCAAGTAAAGCGATCAAACGAAACTGAATGATCTACGTTCATTGTGACAATTCAAAGTTAATCTTCGCTTAGTATCTTCCCCATTCTTCCAAGGCTCGGTGATACTATGCTTGCTGTTTCCATTTGATTCGAACACACTCCATAAATACGGAATTTGATCAAAAATGTGCAGCCCTTTATGTGTTTTGATTATGATTCACTGCGATTCTACATTTGAATATCGTGATCAGTTGTATGAACACCATTATATGTGGACTCAAATTTAAAAGATTACTCATTTTCAACTGTTTATGGTTTAATAAATCTGATTTCTCGGTTACAAATCAACGGGGACACAAATCCCAAAATCGGTAGTGGAGCGTAAGTCCATGGGAGGGGCTTTAGCGACAACCTGTATATTTTTTATAACGGTGAGAAACTTATGTACCGATGGATTGAAAATTAAACACTCGAATCTGGTCAGATTTAAGTCAAAAACTAGGCATGATGTTTGTTTTTTCATTTCACGTAATCGAGAACCCGAACTCAGAATTATCACCCGGAAAAGATTCAACATTCAAGACTTTTTGGTCACACATATTGCCAAGTATAGTCCAGCTGAATACATACCAAGCGTTGATACGCAGTTGTCTTCAAATCGTTATTCAACAAATAAGTGTCCAAATTTCGAATGAAAGTTTCGACTCTGGGCGCAATGACAATAGTTTCGAGGAGGGCATTACAAAAGAAACAGTCACATAGTTAATAAGAATTAGAGAGTGTTGTTCCGCTCCATCTGTGTCTCAAATTCAGTGGGTCACATATGAAACCGTTTTCCTTAAATCGAGGCTACTATATTTATATCCAACTATTTTTACTGTAGTTTGGGTGTCGTTCAAGGTCAAATCTTGTATTGCTCGTTAAATAAATATTCTTACTAGAAAATGGGTGCAGCGTTTTTATAATTAAAAGCTTCAAATAGGTCGTATCGAAGTTAACCTTTGGTGAATGTCATAATGTGGTGAAGGTTTCAAAATTGCTTGGTTTGTTTTCACATGTGGTGTAAAAAAGTGATTTCTCCATTTAAAACATGTCTTCTCACACCAAATACCTGTGTGTCCAAATTTTGGAGGCATGGGACAAGGAATGGACGATTATGCATCGTTGAGAGTGTCCAGCGGCCTCAGCGCGGTTTTAAAAATTACTCTTCGCCTGGGATTCAGACTTCAATAGAAAGTTATCAACCGAGCGAGATACATTTGAAAAATTACCGTGGAAGTCGATCGCCGCTCTGTCAGCGGAATCCATCTTGTCCCGGTATGTTAAATGAACCAGAGACCAGTACTCGATTTCGTGATGTGCGACGATATTTTTAAAATTACAAGGACGGGCTACGCGATCGTTTAGAAAAGCGGAATACCAAAAGAGACATGTTAAACACTTTATTTTCTTCAATTCACTAGAATAAATTTTGGCTTACCATTAATAATTTGATCGGTTTGATTATAATTCGGCGTTAGTAAATACTGCCATAAACGCAACACTGGAAAAGATGCTTTCACACAATCAATTGTGGCGAGGAACGAATCAGGTTGCGATTACTTGTCTCGTACAATGAATTTATTTATTCATTCCATCAGTGGTGCTTTTTCATTGTCTTGGTGTGGGGGTCAAATAACTCATGGTACATGCACCATTATTATAGAAGAAAAAGCAAAATAAGTCAGTGTTAGCTTGATTACAATATTCGTATTCGTGTAATCTTCCAACACACCAAGATTTGTTTCTTTCCGCAAGTAAACATCAGGCATACCGTAATACGAACATCACCATCCATTTTTCCGAAAAACCTTCGTGTATACAATCATATTTCGTAAACAATATGCTACATTTATG
>JACCGJ010021784.1:0-20133 GCA_013407085.1 Atriophallophorus winterbourni | reverse complement strand
AAAACCTAATTTCCAATAAACCATAAATTTTGAATCTTAAAGGTCGACAAAATTGTATATTCTCCATCTTATGACTTCAATGAACATTTGGGATACTTCATAGCAAGAGCTGTGCAAAATTTTCAGTTTCATCACTCAAATTTATTTTTTTTGTAAATTTAGACTGACTTTATAATAAAGATAGGTATTTCTGCTAACATATAACATTGTAACATTGTCCAATATTACAGTGGTTGGCGTGACTGTTCGCACTTAGAAGGCATTCAACGAGCGATGCGTTTAATCAAGTTACGTTATTCTAACCCTTGGCTTTATCAGAAATGCGCAATTTGTCAAGAATTAAACCGTTGTGTTGGTTTCAAGGTTGTCACGGCCGGAGCGGTTTTGGGGATAGGCTCTTAATTCCAAAAATGCTCCAATTGCACGCGTCTCATATAGCCTCTGACAATCATGTCCAGCTCTTGGTCTGCACGCGTGGTCCTGTGTGACCCGGCGGACCTGCAACTACTGACAGGAGAACGAGCGAAGGCGGCTGACTAGCGCCTCAAAACCAGCATGCTTCGGGCATGTGGCGCTCGTACGTCCATGAAGGCGGTCCACCTAGGGAAAGAAAAACCCTAATCTCAAACCTCAAGAGCCGGAGTCTCGTTAGGCAGTCCTAAGTTTTATTTAACTTCGTCCTACCAACTCCTGCAACGGCATCGTTGTCCAATAGTATCAGCCTAGCTGTTCCTTTGGTTACGCTGGTGCCGATGAGAGGGATCACTTGCTGCATGAGCAACAGCTAGTTCTCCAAATTGAACTGCCCTGGCGTACATCACAACGCACCAATGGAGAGAATACTCCATTCCGCTTCTACGGATAGTAACACGGGAAGCAGCAGATAACTGATAAAAGCTATGGCTCGAATGGCGTAGAGCTCAGCGCCTAGGACTGCTTCAGAAGGTGGGAGAGAAGTTCAGATCTCATTGGACGGCTACCGTCCGCTTCAATCTGGATAGCCACCAGTCAATAAGTTGTCGTCACGCCACGGTCTGCTATACTCATTGGGTCCATGTGGATTAGGAATCAACCGACAATCGGACTGTATTTTTCCGCACCAGCGAAACGAATTACTAAACAACAAAGGTCAGTTCTTAAACTTGGAACCTGGAACTTTCGGTTCATGCTTCCTGGATTTCATGCAGACGTTTCGAATATCAGAGGCGTAAGAAAATCAGCTGTGATCAACAATGAACTAAAGAGGCTGAATGTTGACGTGGCTGCCCTGCAAGAAACGAGTTTACCAGACACTGGTATGTTAACAGGAAAAGATTACACATTTTGTGGCAAGGAAGGGATTCTGATGAGCCTCTACTGCATGGAGTTGGGTTTGCCTTGCGAAACGACATACTGAAAGCAGCAGAACCGAGCAGCAGTAGAAGCGAACGGATTTGGACTTTAAATCTGAAGTGCATTACTGGTACAATTACGTTGGTCAACGTTTATGCACCGACGCTCTCTGCGACGCCTGCTGATAAAGACGCTTTTTATCATAGCCTCACAACAGTCTTCAAAAACGTGCCACAAATAAACTGTGTAGTGGTATTGGGTGATTTCAATACTAGAGTTGGTGCAGATTACAAGTCTTGGCAAAAATGTCTCGGGATGTTCTGTGTAGGTAAAACCAATGAAAATGGACAACGCCTTTTAGAAATGTACACACGTTTCAGTCTTTGTGTCAGTAACACTTTTTTTTAAACAAAACCACAGCACTAAGTCTTCTGGAAACATCCTTGCTCTAAACATTGGCATCAGCTTGATCTTATTCTTGTTATGCGCACTAATATAGGAAGCGTACTTCTCACCAGATCATATCAAAGCGCAGACTGTGACACTAATTATTCACTGGTCTGTGCAAAACTGAAAATTCCCCACACGAGAATTCAACGCACTTAATTGTCTGCTAAGTCTAGGATAGACGTCACTCGCATGTGCGAACCTAATCTAGCTGTGCAATTTGCAAACGCCTCCACAGCCGAGTTCAACAAGATAACCCCACTCGAATCGGCCTCAGAAAACTGAGAATCGATAAAACGCTGGATATGCCGAGTCGCACTTTCCACTTTTGGTCCAAAGAAAGCTCGAACGAGCGACTGGTTCAATGCAAAAGCTTCTGAGATTACTGCTGTGTTGGATGCGAAACGGTCAGCATTCTTGCCGTTCAAAGGTATGCCAACAGCTGAGAACTTCCGAATTCTAAAATCAGCTAAAAATAAGGTCCAACAGACTGCAAAACGATGTGCAAATGACTATTGGACTGTAATTTGCCTCAATATCCAAAAAGCTTCTGAATGATGCAGGCAAATTGTTTGCAAGATCCGGCTACTTGTTTAAGCTGATACAATCTCAATGTGTCTTCCAAAAGAGAAGACCAACTGTTGACATGATCTTCTCCGTGAGAATACTTCAAAAAAAGTGTCGGGAAAAACGTATACCATTAGACGATGTTTTATTTGATAAAACGGAAGCATGCAATTGCGTTAGCAATAAGGGTCTTTCCAAAATGCTGCTCAAGCTCTTTATTTCGTTCCACTCAGGCATGAAGGTTTCGGTCCATTTTACCTTTGAAATTCGCCGAGGCGTCAAACAAGGGTGAGTTCTTGCCCCCAAGCTGTTCGGTATTTTCTTTGCTCTGCTTCTGAAGCACGCGTTTAGGACGAGGACAGAAGGCATTTACTTAGGCACACGAAGTGATGGCAAGCTTTTTAACTTGAACCGGTCGAGAGCACAAAACAAAGGTACGAAATGTGCTAATCCGTGACCTCTAGTGACGACGGAATTTAAATTGAGCTCATCAAATGCTGTACAACAGCATTATTACAGCCTCTTCACCTTGTGCTTGTTCGGTGCTGGTAAATGGAGTGTGTCTCTGACGAATTGCGAGACACGAATATCATTGGCAATTAAAGAATAAGGGTGATAGAGGGGACTGCAAAATTATAATGGAATATCCATTCTGAATATTGTAGGAAAATTGTTTGATAAAGTTTTACATTTTCGCCACAAGTTTTAGCTGATAGGGTTTACTCAGAATTTCAAGGTGACTTTCGCAGGGTAAAATCAATCGTTGACACGATTATTTTCCTTGGACAACTTCAAGAAGAGTATCGGAAACAAAGTACGGCTTTATACGCTGTTTTAATTATTTTAATGAAAGCTATCAAATACGGCAGCTATGAGGGTCTTCCCAAATGGATGATCTCATAAGCTAACCCCTAGACTGCACAAACTCGTTATTTGGTTCCCCTTTGGCATGAATGGCTCAGTCAATTATAACAGCTGCAGTTCAAAAGCTTTCGAAATTTGCCGATGCGTCAAAAAATGGTGTTCTGTTGCGCCATCTTTTTTCGGCGTTTTCTATGCTCTGCTTCTGGAGCACACTTTCTGGACGCTAAAAGAATGTATTTATTAATGCACGCGAAGTGATTGCCAGCTTTTCAAACTGAACTGGTTTAGAGGACTAACCAAGGAACGGGCTGTTCTAATCCGTCACCTCTTGTTCGCCGACGATTCAGTCAGTATTCCTCACTCCCAAGAATAGCTCCAGTCGCTAATGGACTGTTTTTCGTCTCCATGCGAGGACGTTGAGCTAATAATCAGCATGAGCAAGACCAAAGTCATTGGTCAAGGTATTGTATCGCCTGCCATCATCACTGTTCAAAACTGTCAGCTTATACCAATACATCATATCAATTATCTTGGTTCAACCATTGCGGATAACTTCTATATAGAAACGGATTGGCAGAGCAGCTGTCTTTTGTCCCGATTAAACTCTCGTGTCTGGGTCAACTGCAATTTGTTTGTAAAAACTAAGATGATAGTGTACAGCGCGTGCGTGCTAAATGCATTACATCACGGCAGTGTAAACTGGACCATCCACACAAGACAGGAATTGAAGCTGAATGCTTTCCATCTGGAATCATCCGTTGTATCTTGAACATATCGTGGGTGGTTTACAGAGAATGTTCACCCTAAGGTGGCTTGGTCACGTCTACAAAATATAAAATGGTCTTTTTCCGAAAGCTTTACTTTATTTTGATTTGAAATGAAGAAGTCAGGCATTGAGCAAACCACACCTGCGGAACAATGACGTTTGCAAATAGATATGAAATTCCTGTCGTTGACCTCACGAGTTGGAAAGAACTTGCTCTTGACCTCTTACAATGTAGGCATTGTGTGAAGCGTCGTCTGAAAGTTCGAATGGAGCATATACAGCTCTTGGCTGCTGAACACAGATAATGCCACCGGCATGCTACTTACGCCGATCGACTGACTACGACCTATCGCTGCGAGCGCTTTCGTAGAGATTGTTCCTCACGAATCGGATTGTTTAGTCATTCGAGAATAAGCGGATTCTGAAAAATTATGCAATTTTGATGTACATTCATGGTCGACATCAACCGAAGGAGGCCCACAACAACAAGCCGTCATTGTTGCTTACAGTTTGCCTCAACTTGCTGCTATTCTTCCAATTTGTTCCCGAACAGCTTGTTGATCTTAGGTCCATCGTGCACTTTCAATAGTTCAGGCGCAACTGATTGAGGTTCTTGCATATTCCTATCTTCTGCACTTAATTTAGACGCAACTTATTCTCACACCACAATGCACCTATTTGAAATTTTTTCCATTATATATTTAAATGATAACATCTATAGAAAAATATTTTATCACACATTAATTGTCGCAGTCTTTGTACTCTCTCTGGAATCTTTGAGATGATTACATCTCTGAACAGTTTATTCATAATGGTTTTCCCAATTAAGATGTTACATGATAGTATACAGTGATTTTTGGTAATGACATTTTACTACTTGAGCATTACAGCCTATATTTGGTCATAATTATAATACCTCATCGATTAAAATCTAAAAAGTTATAGAATAATTTCATAATTGGTAGGTCAAAGCCTGTTATGAATAATAAATAAATAAATCAATACTCGATATTGGGAATTAATAAATTTACAAGATCACAATTTGAGCAGAGATTTATGCATGTCAAATATTGATGACATTGTAACGTCCAAGACGTGAGCAACGCGTAGACCACCCGGTTCTCAGTTCGACAAACTACTTTATCCGATACAATAATACAGTTTGTTTCGAGTGTTATGGTGTGGTATAGGGAGTAAGTTCTTCTTTATGGTAAGAAAAATGTATCAAAAGAAGTTCAGTGATTGTGATTTGGCAGAATGTTGCATGCAATTAATTCAAATATCTATGGAATATTTTTGCAGTCAATACTTCCACGGCAATCTACGCTTGCTGAAGTGCGTTGGCACTTTTGTTGTTCTGACACTTTGGATCACTTCTTCACTAAATCTTCTTGGATTAATACCATTCTAATAATTATGTGTTACATTTGATTATAGCTATCGGAATTCATTCGCTCTATAGCAATGTTGCGTTTTCAACCTGAATATCTCATTTTGCTCAGGCCCGCAAACATTTTTCACAAATAGCGTTGCAAAGATTGCATCGAGCTACGCATTTTGGTAACTGAATATGTGTATTATCTTGTGTGGTTAACAAGTTATCGTGGCTTATTTGCTAAATGAAGAAATTATAAATTCAAAAGCGGCTATGTCGACCAGTCAACCAAACACCCAGCTCTTAACCAACCGTCCAAATTCAGGCTACAAACATGTGTGACCGCGACACGAGGTGCAAAACAGATATCAATCCAGCTATGACCGCGAGGATTTTTCCCCGAGTGCGATAGGGAATAAACTTGACCACTGCGTCAGGGGTATGACTCGGGTAAGCATTGATATTGCTTCGGTTAAATGTGCTTTTTGTGAATTACACCTGCACATGACATGTAATGAGACTTTGATTGATAGATGTTTAAGGCTTGTAAACGATAATTACTATCCACCTGTTTGTTATTTCTTTATTTTTTTAGAAATTCAAATTTAAGTGTATATATTTAACTGTTGGAAAAGTGTCTAATACATAAAAGAGTAGATTTTTTCAACAGGAAGGGCAGCTTGTACAAATTAAGAATTATAATCAGCCCCTTATCAGGCCTAAAGCAATAGAATTAAACAAAGAAATAGTTTCAACATTGCCAGCACTAAACCATTATCGTGAAAAGGTTAAATTTTTGCAAAATCAGACCCACGAAACTAAAACCGTTCACTTCAAGTGGACCATCTAACAAAGTTGTCTCGAAAGTAATTTCCGTTAGTGCTATCTGCACCAAGGTGCTTGACGCCACTTAGACGTTATTCTCGGATAGACACCAGCATGACTTGACTGGATGTTTGAAACTGTGCATTTGGGTGAATTTGAAGCCATCCATCTGGTTTCATTGATACGACTGAAAACGGACTCCATCATGAAATTTATCAAACCTCTTGGTACTGAGCATCTTATCCAAAAAAGTATGTCGGCGGATTCTATCGTAGTCAGCGATATAATATACCAGTTAACACGACTGCGGCCATCTTTGAGACATACTCAAGTTATCTGCTGAAATAACCATCATTCAACACTCTTATCCAAATCAAATATTACATGTTTCTACACTAACGCACAACGCGTGACAAATGAATAACATGAGTTATCGTGCTTCGTCAAAAATATTCACCAACACTGATCGCCGTAACGGAAACCTGGTTCAATCAGCATTTAACTGATGTGGAATTTTCCATTTCAAACATGTTTATTTTTCATCGTGACCGTATTGACCGTAAAGTAGAAGGTGTTGATATTTATTATGATCAAAACCTTACGTTAAGAGAAATCACAGACAAAGATTTGATACCTCAAAAAAACTGCGGTGTTCACTTATCTTAACAACAGGTGAACATTGTGTTGTTGCTATTGTTATGATTTATCAACCACAGTCGTTTACCAAAATAAGAAAAACTAGTTTACCAAGCACTGAGTCCTGGGGCACCTCGCTGAGTCTCACTGATAACCACGAGCACACCACTGCAATTATAACATAGTACGATTGGTTGAGAAGCTGTCTAACCCACGATGTATTTCACCTGAGACCCCAGTATACCTTAACTTGGGCAAAAGTTACATTTGGTTCACTAAATCGAAGGCCTTATAAATATAAAGGTAGCATACAACGACGGCTCTCCCTTTATCGAGCCTCAGTGTCACTTCATCAAGAAAGCTCAGAAGATTTGTTTGACAGGAACTTCAATTCCATAATCCGTGCTGGCATCGCATAGTGAGGAATGGGATAACAAAATGTTGTCCAATGAGGTTTTTCCAACCACTTGCAAAGAATTCTAGTCAGACTTACTGGCCTATAGTTACTTAAATCAGAACTGGAAACATTTTGTTTATGGCAACTACCGCTGTTCGTTTCAAATCATACGGTTGTATAACCTGGAGTAAGGCAGCTGCAAATAATTGCTGATTGCAAGGCTAATTATGTTCGAGAGCGGTAGAAAAATAGACTGAAGTATACCGCCGTGGCCAGCCGACTGATGTTTTTCATCGAAGCACTCGAAGGGAAAAATATGATGCAACGTTGACAATTTATGCCAAAGATTTATTTTTTTCGCCCTATAGGTTTCACATATACTTACTGGAGCTAGCACCCTGTTATTATTGCAAAATGAGTTACACATAAGAATATAAAAACCAAAGCATTCCCGCCACATTCTCGGACAATACGAAACAGAGTGGAGTGCTTAATATGTAGATCTCAAATGAAACACAAAATAATACTGCTTTATGTACTATACAAACAATAAAATGAGCGAGACCTAGTTAAGGAAACTGTTGATGCCTTCCTAAAATCAGTAAATCAATTTTCCAGTTAAAAATATATGTCACTACCAATCATTATGGGCTGATAGTACGGGTTAAATTGACATGTATTTATAATTGTATAGGAGTAATTGAACAAAATTGCCGCATACTAAGAATAGATGTTGTTGCATCGGTATTTATTCAATTCCAACAAATAAAATTTTATACAATTATTTCGTCACAAGAAAATATAAAAATAGTTTAAATTCTCAATATATTTTCAACTAATGTAACTATCATCACATTTCTATGCAAGCCACGACCATCCACTTGGGATTTCACTAAATGCACACGAGATACAATTTAAGAACTGAGTGTATGTATATTTAATTTTTCATATTACTTTGTAACCATTTCTCGTAGCCGTGAAACGATAATAATAAAGAATAGTGAATCTCACATGAATTTATATGTTTTAAGATATTTCGAACGAATTGAGAGGGCGAAGAATCATTAGATACAGAAATTGAACGTTTATTCAAAAACGGAAATATTTTTCTAATTTTTAAAGAAATTCACAATTGTAGTAGACCAGATTACTACAATAATGTCCACAAGAACGTTGGAGAAAACGCACAGGAGATTAAAGGTTTATCGCGGTAGCCAAAACATATACAGAGCGTTTTCGATGCACGCACGAACGAACATAAGT
Organism: Atriophallophorus winterbourni; assembly: GCA_013407085.1. Lineage (NCBI taxonomy): Eukaryota > Metazoa > Platyhelminthes > Trematoda > Plagiorchiida > Microphallidae > Atriophallophorus > Atriophallophorus winterbourni. The sequence continues at coordinate 11,661 of JACCGJ010021784.1, read as the reverse complement.
TAATTGTTGTCAAGGTCAATGGTTTGATAAGGAAAAACAAGCGATGTTACACAGCCTCCCTCCAAGAATTCTGCTCAGCGAAGACTTCTGATCGGGAGTTGCCAGTAGCGTGGGGCATGTGGGTGTCAGGTTACCCCATGTAGGAACGTAGTCTCTCAGCAATCAGTCACATAGAAGTCAGCCATTGCACTCGGTCTGCGTGGGTCGATCTTCGGTGGTTCGAGAGTAGGATGTACGGTGAACCGATCAGGACTAAGCCAAGTAGCGTCTAACATGTGAGTGAACATACTGCCGAGCCGCCTCACATGGAGTGAACAGCTGCTAGCGGGATTTTCCCGTTTGGCGTGGTCTTAGTATGAAAGCAATTTGAGCAGAAGCAAGCGCATTCGTAGGCTTGACAACAAGAACCAGAGGCTCCGAAAACACAGTTCCTGCTCAGAATTTACTGTGTTTCGAATGATGATAAACAGCCGCGTCAGGAGAATCGGTTGGCGCATCAATCTGGGCTGGTAAGGACCTTGTGTGACATGGCAGGCGTGTTGGAACAATTGTGCTCGTGTTGGTGGTTAGGCTACCGGGTGAGTTGGAGGCAAGCGTAGGTGGACCAGGAAGGGTGCGCGATTCGGTGGCATCAGCGGTGGGTGGGTGCGTACCTGAGGGAAGAAAGAAAAAGAAAACTCCCTGGTGCATGGGTTTAGTGCCACGACCGAGTGATTAGAATGAGGTACGAAATAATGCACGCGTGTATGCCAAAAGATATGAAAGTATTAACTATTACAACAAAATCAGCGAATCGAACGGGTTGCCGTTTGGCACGTTTAGTTCCTGAAGTGGTCGGCTCTGGGTTAGCTGTAGGGACAGGAGGGGTAATGACCAGTGGTGCCGGGGTTGGCGTTGGGTCATTTGGGATAACTTCCTCGTCCATGAAAGCCGGTTTGACTCTGTCGATTGAGACAGTGTCATGCTTGCCGACACGGTCAATGACGACCGTCTTGGAAGATCGCCCGTGTTGGGCGGCGTGTGCTCGGGTCTACCGGAAGGATGGCGACAGGCGTCGGCGATCCGGGGTGACGCATGCCACGGTTTCCACTGCGGGAGGTACATGCGTATTAAGGGAATACACGAAGGATGCGTATATTCCCGGTTACCGGACAGGATGGCGATAAGCGTCGGTGATCCGGGGGTGGCGCGTGCCACGTTTTCCAAAGCTGGAGGTGCATGTGTACCTGAGAAGTGAAAAGAAAAAACTCTCTGGTGCACGGGTTTATGGCCAAGACCGAGTTATAGTGAAGAGGTACAAAAAGATTCACGGGATATACCATGCGATAATAACGTGTTAAATACCCGCTACATAATTGCAAATGTGCCGTTCCGGGCGCATACTCACTGTGGAGGTGGCGGATTGTGGGTATATACTTGATGTACAAGCGGTTATTATACCAAATGTCGTAGGTGCCATAACAGTGTCATGCTGCATGTACCCACTGGCTTTCGACCATACAAATTTTTCCGTATGAAACATACCGGAAGCACGAATGTCAGGATGGGAAAGATTGCGTATGGTGTGACTAATGCGCCGTCTAAAAGCAGACAGGCTAAGTAGTCGGAAAGCGCTTCGCGATAGGTCGCAAAGGATATTGCCCATGCCATCGGGCAAGGGGAGAGGTGTGATGAAATAATAGGCGTCCCAGAGCTGTGCGATGTCGGCATCGGTAGTTCACACTGCAGCGATTTCGCTGAGTTCGAGAGAGAGTGGCCAGTCTATCACACACGTTGTAAGGATAGGAATTGGTGCACCTAAGATATATCGTATGTCAGTCGTAAAATGACTGACAAAATCCTGGTGCATAGCCTCCCTAGGAGAGTACCTACCAGACGATCCGTTGATTGATGTACGAGGGGCTTACAAGCAGTATACAAAGTAAACTGTCTGCCCTGTGGTTTGTGTTCTAACCCGACTTGTGAATTGATCCACAAGTCTAGTTATGCGATACATATGACCTTTTGATGGAAAAAGTGGTAAATGAGGTAAAAAATTATCCTGAAATAACGCCGATGTATATCGGGAAAAGACTTACCGAAAAAAATCTCGAATTGTGCGTGGATATTGAGCTTACCTATAATAGTACACGAAGGATTCGTGCATCACTTTGGGCTCACCAATTTGTAGTAGACGGATGATTCGTGCAATCACGTATGGCTCACCAATTTGTAGTAGACCAGATTACTACAATAATGTCTTCAAGAACGTTGGAGAAAAGGCACAGGAGATAAAAGGTTTATAGCGGTAGCCAAAACGTGTACAGAGCGTTTTCGATGCACGCACGAACGAGCGGAAGTTATTTGTTGTCAAGGACAATGTTTCGATAAGGACAAACAAGCAGTGTTACACAATCTATTAAACATATCATCAGGTGCATCCCAGCCAATATGTTAGTTGCATGATGTAAAAGATTATACCACCGACATAGATATGAAGAAAATCTAAATGCTTTTGTACAAATTATAAATCTGATTCCAAATATATCACGGATTCACATAAAAACTAATCCTGAAGAGATCCTTATAAGAAAAAACATGTCACCTTAACAGCCTAACATGACCTTCCTAAGTAATGTATACAAAATTCCAGCCGGTCAAATACAATAACAAGTATTCCTTGTGAAGCTGAAATTTGAATGTTTATTTCGTGTTGAAGGAATGCAGTTAGAAAATGAGATACTAAATTATTGATGTCGTGCATAAAATTATGAAAAGTTTGTTTACATAATTTGAGTTTTGTACAGAGTTTTAAGCTTTGCTTCCAAGCTAGATAGTAGGAAATTTCACTTTCGATTTTTAAACAAAATTAATTTGAAAATGTACAAACAGAGCTGAATTAGCATTCATCGCCAATTGCAATAAACGGTTTGGAGAGATATATATTATTGTCTCGGTCATCAATATGATGGAAAACTGGACTATTCACTAAGCAATCTATTTTAAAAAAGACTGAGGGATTACGCTGTTAAATTTGGCACATATGTGTAATTCTATGATTAAAAACATATATCTCGATTTACCAATACCATTCGAAATATATAGACCACATATCTCTAATTGCTGACTTGGTACCATGCTCGTAAACATTCTCATCTTCTCACCGATTCTCAGCAAATCGCACTTTTGAACACAAAATAATACTGCTTAGCTCATGATATATCACCGACTATGAACCAACGAAATCAGCAAATAGAAGGCAATCTTTGACAAAGTTCAAGTTCAAGATCAAATTCAAGTTGCACAAGGCTGAAGGTGGCTAAAAGCCAATCACCGTCCCAGATTTCCTTCGACGGTATGCGGTTGAGCACCCGGCACTTCGATATCGAGTATACAGTTCGTACTTTTCACACGTTCTTGCTTCCGAATAACTGGAAAGTAAGGTAGGGTTTCTCTTCACCAGCACGGTGAGAGGTCAGCTATTCAGGAAACAATGCAATATTATGCGTGAACAATGTGTGGTGTATGAAATCACTAGCCTAGTTGAGGTAAAGTGAAACACAGTCATAGACTGCATGTGGGCTAATTTACTGTCAGGTTGTCCAGGCCTAGACAGATATGATAAAAATGTAAAAATTCGTTTTTTTGTTTTTTATAAAGTTTTTTATTAGACAATATGCGGAAATATGATAGACCATTTAACGTCTAATTCCTTTTTAAAGCTCAACACATTTGAGCGGCTTACTATACAATCTGGGAGCTTGTTCCAGAAGTTGACCACACGGTTGCTGAAAAAGTGCTCACGTGCCAGCAACTTGGGCCTACTCTTAAGAAGTTTCATGGAATTACCTCTTGTAGCTGCTTTAGGTGCAAGTTTAAGGATTTCAGTAATATTATCACCTGTAAGACCCTTTAGAATCTTGAGGGCTTCTATTAGGTCACCTCGCAGCCGCCGTCTCTTTAGTGAGAACAAACCAAGGTCCTTGAGTCTAGCCTCATAAGTTTTACCTGCCTGACCCTCAACCATCCTGGTCGCAAGGCGCTGGACCCTTTCGAGACATGCTATATCCTTTTTTAAGTACGGTGCCCAGGATTGAACGCAGTACTCCAAGTGAGGCCGCACGACTACTTTGTATAAGGGGATGAAGATTGAAGGTTTTCGGAAAGATAACGCTGAGCGAAGTCTGAACAATTCTCTGCGAGCCTTGTTTGCAGCTTCGGCACATTGAGTAGCCCATTTAAAATCGCCTGTTATAGTAATGCCAAGATCCTTCACTTTTTGAGCAGCCGCTATTCTGATAGTTCCTTCTCCAACTTCTAGTTGGGTTGTCGCTAAATCAGTCGTCAGAAGACAGCTCTTCCCCAGGTTTAGTGGCAAGTCCCAGGTCCTTGTCCACTCGATTACTTTTTCTAAATCAGAGATAAGCGTATCTCTACTGTCGGTTCCTAGGATCTTAACATCATCAGCAAACAGGAAGCAGCGTGAACTCAAGCACGCTGCCAGGTCGTTTACAAAAATAAGAAAAAGTAATGGACCAAGCACCGCGCCTTGAGGCACTCCACTGAGAATCAGTGATTCCTGCGAGCACTCCCCTGCAATTCTAACATAGTTAGTGCGATTAGTTAAGAAGCTGTCTAACCATCGATGTAGGTCTCCTGTGACGCCACACATACTTAGTTTGTGCAGAAGGTACCTATGGTTCACCGAGTCAAATGCCTTTTGAAAATCAAGATAGCAGACTTCGACTACTCTCCCTTCATCGAGGCGTAATGTCACTTCGTCCAGAAAGCTTAGACGATTGGTTAGGCAGGACCTTCCTTTCCAGAATCCGTGCTGGGCATCGGATAGTAAGGAATTGGCTACCAAATGTTTACATACCTGGTGCCGAATGATTTTTTTCAAGCACTTGCAAAGAATGCTTGTCAGGCTTACTGGCCTGTAGTTGCGTACATCTGAAATGGGACCCTTTTTGTATATGGCTATTACCGCCACTCGTTTCCAATCATCCGGTAGTATACCCTGGAGTAAGGTAGCTTCGAAAAGATTTCTGATTGCAAGGCTAACTATATTCGCAAGCGGTTGAAGAATAGCCGGATGTATGCCGTCGGGGCCAGCCGAATTAATTTTGTCCAGCTGCGACAAAACTGTGGTGACCATTTCCTGATTAACCTCCACCGAGCTAAAGGGAGGTGCTCTGCACTCGTGAGTTTCTAAACAGTTACCTGAATCGCGCCGATAAACACTGCAGCAGAATGAATGCAACGCATCGGCTTTTTCCGGTGCAGTCAAAGCCGTATTGCCATCTTCCAGCACTAACGTACCTATTTCCTCTCTTAATGATCGCTTGGACTGAACATAGCCATAAAAAGCTTTCAAGTTAATCTTTGCTTTTTTGGCAAGTCGGGATTCGAAGTCCCTTTTAGCCTTCCTTTGCAGCGCAACAGCTGAATTTCTTGTCTGTATGTACTGCAGTCTCGATCTGTGATTTCCACAGAATTTGTACGCCCTCCAGCTACGGTCACGACATCTAATAGCCTTGCGAATAGACGCGCTCCACCAGGGTGGTTTTCCTCGCGTTCTCACTGGTTGTAGAGGAGCAAAATCATCCTGTAGTTGTAAAAGGTGCCCTTTTATAATATTCCACCTGATTTCTACACTAGATTCTAATTCGTCTGGTTCCCAACTTAGATTCATTGCTTTAGTTTGTAGTTGGACGATGTCCATTCGACCAAAGTTGCGGGACATCTTTACTTGAGGACTAGGATGCACTAAAGTCCAGTCAAGAAGAATTACAGCGTGGTCGCTCTTGCCTAGTGGCGAAAATGTATTTGATTCCATAAATATCTCTTTCATGAGACGATAGAACCAAATCTAAAGTTGACGGAGTATGTCCTGTCCTAAACCTTGTGGGTTCCCTTACATGTTGATAAAAGGCTCCGACATGAAACCAGTCTAGATATTGCGACTCAACTGACCCTGGTGAAGAAATTTCAGTACGCCAATCAATGCCCGGGAGATTGAAGTCTACGACAATTAGTAATGCGTTGCATTGCCCTTTTAGTACTTCCAATGTGTCCATTAGTAATTGGTCGTCTAATGATGAAGCGGTCGGTCTTCTCTAAGCACATGCAAGTGCCAGTCTTCTTATAGCGACAGTAAGAAATACCGATGTTAGTTGGATTGAGTGAGAAGCGATCTTTATCGATGTCTCACTGTGGGGGAGATCTTCGTTTATCATAATTGCCACTCCCCCTCCCGTAGCACCAGTATCCCTATCCTGACGATAGATGGAATACTTAGTTGATACAAGTGACGGAACATGATCATCTGGTTTCAACCATGATTCGGAGATGGCAATTATGTCGACCTGGTTTTCCAGTGCAGCAAGCTGCAGCTCGCCCCATTTATTACGTATGCTGCAAGCATTTGTGTACAGTACACGGGTATTTCTATTCTGCGCACATTTTAAACTAGCTTTACTCGGGGTGGGAGCACCCCGTTTTTTGAAACCGGAGAAGTTGATAAGTGGCTAGACTGCCCTTGCGAACGAGCTTGCACAGGCCTAATGGCAGTTGTACATAGATTTTCCTCGTTCAGAAGCTTACTGAAAAGCGAGTTTTTCATGCGCTCGTATTCTACTGGCGGCCCATTTTGGAGTACATCTTCAATGACAACTAACGCAGATGACCTGAACATTTTATGGTGGCTAAGGTTGATCCCTTTTATGGGAGTTTTCAAGCCAGTCATGGGCGTTTTTGAACGCTTTCCATGAAAATGTGGTTGAGGCCCCTTATCTTGGACAACTTTGAATCGCCCATTTGTGTAGCGCTCAAGGTAAGCACTCTTTAAAAGAAGCGTATCCCTGTCCTGCTGGTTCATGAATTCTACCAAGATCGGACGAGCGCTATTTACAGTTGGGTTCCACCGGCCTACACGATGGACCCTTTTACCTGGCAGTTAATTAGCCCTGCCATGCGCAAAATATCTTGAACCCTGGAACGGTCCATTTGGCGCCGGGATTTGCTTTCGCGAATCAGCGGCTCTTCCCTATTTAGTATGAGGAGAGTACGAGATGGCCTCGTTTCCGCCACTTTATGGGGTGCAGCAAGCTTACTAACTTGCTCAGCTAAGGCATTTATTTGCCTTTCTAAAGCAACGTAGTTAGCTTGCTGTGTTATTACCGGACATTTACTGTTATCGACGGTTTTCTTTTTTGGGTTCTTTTCCCCCCTGTGCTGCTTTTTTATTCTTATTGATGGTACTGCGGGCAGGGCCGGGTTTTGTTGACGGGGTTGTTCTTATTCTTACGACCTCGGCGTAGGACAACGGAGAGCTCTTATTATTTGCCTCAACATTGTTTAAAATACTAGCGGAGGTCCTCAGGAATACTTCCCTGAACCATGCTCAGAAGCAACTCACTAAATAGATTTTTGACATCTGATCAGTTTATCAGCTAATTACTATATAGTGCTTCCTGAACTAAACCGTGAATGGTTTGTATCACTCAGAATGATCGACCTTGAATCCCTTTGTTATATTAATATTTAAATATTTGCCTTTTCGACATCACCAATCATTTTCCTTTATGAAATCAGGGTAGTTTCTTATTCGATCGTTATGTATTGATTATTGGGGAACACTATAAACTCCGAGTGTTATATTTAACTGCTAACAGCAAGTAAGTCAAGTGAGCACAATCCACCCTGTGGTTTGTACAAGCTCCCCGCTTTTTATACCGTAATAAACTATTGACTATTGAAATTGAATTATATCTGTTACTCAGCTGAATATATTGTGTACATCAACTGTACTAGCTTCGCCGATTCAATCAACTGATACGGAACCTCCGTGTTCTGTAAATGAACTATGAATGATCCTTTGAGTTTTAGTTTCATACAATATACTGGTTTTAGCTTGGTGGATTTTTCTCAACGATTTATTCTATTATATTTTCTCATGTAAGACACGTTTCCTTGTGCTAATTAAAATATTGAATTTTAAATTATTCTCAGTAAGCCTCACCTTGAGCATTTCATGGTTTTCATGCATAATTGTCTTTAAAAATGGCTTGAGCTATTTCTTCTATCTACCGGACGTACATTTCTTACCATACCGCCCATTTTTGTAATACGACAGAATATTGAACCCATTTAATCAGCGTTTTTTCACAAAGTGTGCAATATAGTCTGATGTATTGTGATTGATTTTATTCATTATTAGTGATATAAGTTCTAAAAGCTGCTCAGACATTTTCTTCGAATTACAAATCAGCGTCTGTATGATTTTGTTCTTAAAATTCGTTAAAATTATGCATCATAGCTGAGGTATGTGAATATTCCATAAGTTTCACAACGAAAGCCGGTGAATTAAAAACCACTACAAAAAGATGAATACCGATCATTCATGGACGGTATTCACTGCTAAGTTTGCACCGCGACGCCTAATTAGAAAAGCGATTGACGCACATAATTCGTCGTCTGGATGTCTATCATGTGTTCCAAGTAGCGGCTTATACTGTTTTATAACTATGAGATTAGTCATTGCATTTTACAGCACGGAGTATTAATCTATCCTGCCTCAAATGACAAAATAAAAAGGTAAAAATAGCAATCTCCTAACCCCGGAGTTTGGCAAACGCGTGCTGTATCAGATTACTGCACAATTTTTGGACCTAGATTTTGTGATTAGTTAGGTGATGAGGTTAGTCTATCGGAAAATCGTGCATAGTTCAATTCTCATTCCAGCCTACTCAGCCGTGTAGCCGATGCTTTTCACGTACCATTCTCTAATAGGTCATTTCAAGTCTTGCTTGCCTGGAAGCATATCTTCAAAATTCTCATAACGCTTCTCACACTGAAGTATAGTTAGTCTAAAGGATCAGTCCTTTTTAACTATTAGCGGCCCGAATCAGTGCTAAATGATGCAAGATGTATGAAATCGTAAACCAGATTCTAGCAAATTGCCGCACAATCTTAAGCTGCACGTAGTTGAGCTACTGTCAGGTCGCTGAGACCTGCTTCACCCCTAACACAAACTCAGTTTATTTTCACAATTTTAATTTAGATAACAATTAAGACTAAATTTTGCGCCAATGCCTCTGTTCGATGCGAATCAAATGCGTTCCTGTAATTTTCATATAACTCTTCCTTGGTGAGGTCAGAATGTTGATACGTGGGCAACGACCATAAAAGGCTACTTTATTTACTGGGATATCGTTTCTGGTATAAAACTCACAGTCTTACACCAAAAAGGTGTCTGTCAACTGGGCTCAGTCGAAAGATGCGAACTTAACCTTGCCATTCAAAACGAATTATTTACGTGTTGGCCTCTGGCATGTATTTATGTATATAATAAATCACAAGTCTGATCCAGGCAAAGTGCTGCACAACCATAAACTGTACGTTGTCTAAGGTTCCCAGGTCTAGACTACAACGTAGATGACATACGATTTAATAGTTTCATTTTAGAATTTTTCAAGTAATACGAAGTACCGAATGAGCATGCAATCTGGATTCCCGTCAATAGCAGGATGTGTGCCGTCCGATTAGCTACTTTTATCAACACTACTTCCCGAACTCAAAGTGGCCACTTATGTTCCGACTAATAGTATCACTGATGACAGCAAAGATATTTTCGACGACTAACGCTGTACACTTACGACGCGCAACGAGTTCTGATACCATTATTTTTTCGAAGTGGCTTGAAATTTGTATTCATTGGTTTTTTATAGGGTCCGTCTGTTCGTTCGCCATCACGCCCGTTGGTTGGTGGAATTCATGTGTTGCATTCTTGTCCATCGAGTTTTCATTGGTCCATAGGTTGTAGCCAACTGAAGGTGCTGGTTAATAGATGTCGTTGTTGTGTGCCACGCTTCGATGAATTCTTGCGCTCGTCGGTTGTTTTCTTTGGCCAAAATCCTCGCGTTCTCCCAATCGAATTGGCGTCGGAATTGATCAACATGTATTGAAATCATTGACCTTGGGTCGTGCCTCCGTACAGCTAACCGGTGTTCGTGTATTCTTGTGCTTAGCTTGCGGCCGGTTTGTCCGATGTAGTTCTTCTCGCAATCTCTGCACGTAATCTTGTAGACAATATTCGATTGTTCTTCTTTCGCAACTTTGTCTTTCATATTGTTAAAGTGGTTGCGTAATGTTGACACGGGCTTGTGCACGACCTCTATTCCAAATGGCTGAAGGACCCGAGATGCGATTTCTGATATATTCTGCACATATGAAAGAGCGCGTCTGACTCTGTTTTCATCATCGTTTCTTTGCTGGGTACGGTTGAACTTGTTGCGTAGTACGAAGCTTCTTGGGTATCCATTCTTCTGGAACACTTTGAACAGGTATTCTTCCTCTTGTCTTCTCAGTTCCGGCGTGTTGCAATGTGTTGCTGCTATTTTGAATAGGGTTCTAACGCAGCTGCGTTTATGGCTGGTTGGATGCTTGCCGTGATAGTTCAAGATTTGATCTGTGTGCGTATTCTTCCTGTAGACACTGGTTTCCAAATTTCCTTCGCTTGTTCGTCTCACTTGAACTCGAGGAATGCCAGGAGCCGTCAGCTTCAGTTTCTCTGGTAAATTGGACTTCATCTGATACACAGTTCAGTAGTCGAATGTGATCGTCCCAGTTCAAGTTTCTTTTCTATGACACAATGTGTCGTCACATAGCGGATCAATAAACTTTGGCCCGTATCTATTGGTAGAGCGCATTCGTTCCAAACGTTGCAGGATGCTTCCGGCAATTTAGGCTGGAAATCGGTGATCCCCTTGTTATTCCTCGAATTGCTCGTAGATTTTACCATTGAACTTGAAGTGTGTTCGAAGGCACAGCTCGATCAATTCCATCAAACTATCTGGTGTTAATCGATTTCCGTTGTGGTCAGTTCCTTTGGGTAATTCGTAGAATCTCGGTAGAATCTCGGATTACCCAGAATAAAGAGAATATTCCATTACGCCCGATCGTTTCCTCACCCGGAGGACCGAATTACAAGTTATTAAAAGAATTGCGAAGAAGACTGTTATATCTGGTGACAGACTCGGAACACGCCGTCAATTCTGCAGAAAAATTTCTCCAGAAATTGAAGAATGTGAGGATCGATGAAGATGAAATAATGGTTTCTTTCGACGTAACAGCGTCATTCACATCAATCGATCAAACACTCGCAAAGCAAATCGTATCAACGTTGCTCGACGAAAAAGGAACTGACCACAACGGAAATCGATTAACACCAGATAGTTTGATGGAATTGATCGAGCTGTGCCTTCGAACATACTTCAAGTTCAATGGTAAAATCTACGAGCAGATTCGAGGAATAGCAATGGGATCACCGATTTCCTGCCTAATTGCCGAAGCAGTCATGCAACGTTTGGAACGAATCGCTCTCCACTAATACGGCCAACGTTATGGATCGATGTGGACGACACATTTGTTGGATCATAAAAGAACTGAATCTGGACGAATCACATCGACTACTGAACTGTGTATCCAGAGGAATCTAATTTACCAGAGAAACTGAATCTGACGGCTGCCTGGCATTCCTGGACGTTCAAGTGAGACGAAAAAGCGAAGGAAATTTGGGAACCAGTGTCTACAGGAAGAATACGCACACAGATCAAATCTTGAACTATCACAGCAAGCATTCAACCGGCCATAAACGCAGCTGCATTAGAACCCTATTTA
>JACCGJ010021781.1:0-27125 GCA_013407085.1 Atriophallophorus winterbourni | reverse complement strand
ACCTAACACTTATGTAGTGTGCAAGTAATATCTGTAAATTATTTTCGATCAGTGTTGCGTAACAATAAACAGTTTGGCGTCATTGTCAATCTCATCTCTGTTTAGGTCCAAGCAACCCTGCACGTTTTCAGCCCAACTGATTTATATGAATGCGAGACTGCTTAGTTTCGTTCTTTTGAGTGAATAAATACACTGTAAGCTCAGAAATAAAAAAGTCTCGATAAAAACAACAATTATTCATGTCCATAATGTATAAGTGCACGCATTGGAGACATACAAAACATCATGATCATGGATTGTATTTCAGTCGGATAAGCTGTATACAGACCACAACGATCCCAGGTTTCCACTCAGAATTGCCTCATTTAGCATTTTTGAGGTTTTCCCAATACTGATTTCCCGAAATTATTGTATGATGTCTGAAATCTTGAGCTTGGAATCATGTAAAGTGCCACGCGGTCTAATATATTTACAGGTTACCTTGATCTAGGCAAATGTGACAGAAAATAATGATGTGACTCCAGCATTTTCTGGGTGCACCTCGATACACTTGGCAAATCGATTTAACAGGGCGTTACCTGCGTAGTACATGTGCTGCACAATTTTACACTGGTGCATAGCACAAACGCTTAGAACCTAATCACCTCTTTCACATTGTTCTTTGCCTTTGCGAAGGTCCTACATACTAGTGGTTTGTAAAATAGTATATTATAATCATGAAAAAAATGTATACAAGTAGTAAGTGTCTTACAACCATGATGCGATAAAGTTCAGTGTTGGTGTTGTAAGCGGAATGCTCAAACGTTTCGATTTCCGTTGAAGATTGCTCCCCGACAGCGGGATAATGTGCCTACATCCTGGATTAAAAAGCATGGAATCAAGTTTTTGGGCAAGTAGAGCGATAATATTGCAATAACTTCCAAATCCAAACTGCGTTTAATTAAATCGAATCTGATTTTGAAGCATGTATCAATATTTTTATCCGTATACAATAATTGAGGTTGCATATTCAGCCTATTGATTTAATCTAGACCACTGAACCGTTTTCCTCGTTTTTATTTTGTTCCTATCGGTTCAAAACCAACGTTGACATCAGCCATTTAATGGTACATTATGTTTTAGCCCCATTGCCTGCCAGGTGGAATAAAACCATGCAGTTGGCGGATTTACTTCCCAAAGGAGATCCCCGTGTGGAATCCTGGCCGCTTATGAACGACCCGTTGCCAACGTTTGCCATCGTTCTCGCGTATTTGGTGGGTGTCGTTTGGTGGGGACAGAAATTCATGGTTCGCCGTTCTGTCGGCTACAACCTGAACCGTACCATGATGGCGTACAACGTTTGCATGGTTTTATTCTCTGGTTGGCTCTGGTATGAGTTCTGCGTCTCTGGGTGGTTCGGCGGAGGATACACCTTAGGATGCCAGCCAGTTGATCGCTCCGCCGGCCTAAGGCATATCGAATGGCTCGTGCTTGCTGGTTTTTCTTTATCAGCAAGCTGATTGAATGGCTAGATACTGTGTTTTTTGTCGCTCGCCGAAAGTTTGATCAAGTTAGCTTTTTGCACGTTTTCCACCATGCGATTATGCCTGTTTCCTGGTGGTTCGGGGTGAAATATGTACCTGGTGAGTTTGAATTCATCTCCCTTAATCGTTTTCTAATATTACATTGAAATAAATTACCATGTCATTGCCATAACAATGTTTCGTATCATTGTTGATCTTAACATATAAAAACACCTTTTCGCTATCTTAGAACAATACCACGTAGATGCGCGTTATTAGTTAACGCTCTTGATTATATATGTTGGTTCGTTACGCTCTACAGTAACGCATTGCATACAATGACCTGCAATAGTGCGCAAACTCTACTACTCTTTGTACAATTGATATTGTAGGTGTTGCACGAATGTGAAAATTAAACTCAAAGAAAATAAGATTTAAGGTATCTGCGAGTGTTTCGTATGTATGTATAAACGCACAAGCCGGAGCTAGGCAAAGTGCCGCACAGTCAGAGACTGCACGTTGGCTAAGATACTGTCCGGTTGCCCAGGCTTATATGGGAAACAAAATAGAAGTGGTAGTGTGACTCCAGCGTGTTTCAGCGTGCAGCTCACTCCTGGTGGCAAATCAATTTAGCACGGTGTTAGCCGCACAGCACCTATGTACTGCACGATTACACACCCGTGCATAGGGTGTTTTATTTTGTTAGTGTTTGTACCGCCGAAGCGAGTATAAGTTTTTTATAACGCTGTCTCTGCACCATCGGATTCGTAACGCAACTCTCCGTATTAGAAACCTTGTTTCATGAATGCGAAATCGTGCAGTAAAATTGTGCTGTGGCGACACATTGAGGTTCATGCTGAAACATCTTGGAGTCTCACTACCACTTCCATTTTTTTTCTCATATCTGTCTAGGCCTGGACAACCTGACAGTATCCTAACCCATGTGTAATCTATTACTGTGCGGCACTTAGCCTAGATCAAAGAGATATATTGTTAGACTTCGCGGGTTTGGCCATGTATGGTGAATGGAAAAGCGATATTTTTCTAACACGGTTTTAGTTCCCACTCGTAACTCTGAAGGACATCGTTGTAATGATAATCAGTCTCTGGCATGGATAGAGCAAATGAAGTCTTTAACTTTTTGCAGTTGGGGAGACCCTTCTCCCAGGTTGGGGTTCAAGAGATCGAAATCACAGTGGCTTCGTACCCCTAATGATAAAGCTCACATTACATGCGCTTCTCACTCAATCCAACTAACATCGGTATTTCTTACTGTCGCTAGGAGAAGACTGACACTTGCGTGTGCTTATAGAAGCCCGACTGCTTCATCATTAAACGACCAGTTACTAATGGACACATTGAAAGTACTAAAAGGGCAATGCAACGCATTACTAATTGTCGGAGACTTCAATCTCCTGGACATTGAATGGCTTACTGAAATTTCTTCACCAGAGTCAGTTGAGTCGGGGCCTTTTATCAACATGTCAGGGAACATACAAGGTTTAGGACAGGACATACTTCGTCAACTTTAGATTTGGTTCTATCGTCTGATGAGAGAGATATTTATGGAATCAAATACCTTCCCCCACTAGACAAGAGCGACCACGCTGTAATTCTTCTTGACTGGACTTTAGTGCATCCTAGTCCCCAAGTAAAGATGTCCCGCAACTTTGGTCGAATGGACATCGTCCAACTACAAACTAAAGCAATGAATCTATGTTGGGAACCAGACGAATTAGAACCTAGTGTAGAAATTAGGTGGAATATTATAAAAGGGCACCTATTACAACTACAGGATAATTTTGCTCCTTTACAACCAGTGAGAACGCGAGGAAAACCACCCTGGTGGAGCGCGTCTGTTCGCAAGGCTATCAGATGTCGTGACCGTAGCTGGAGGGCTTACAAATTCTGAGGAACTCACAGATCTAGACTGCAGTACATACAGACCAGAAATTCAGCTGTTGCGCTGTAAAGGAAAGCTAAAAGGGACTTCGAATCCCGACTTGCCAAAAAATCAAAGAATAACTTGAAAGCTTTTTATGGCTATGTTCAGTCCAAGCGATCATTAAGAGGAGAAATATGTACGTTAGTACTAGACGATGGCAATACGGCTTCGACTGCACTGGAAAAAGCCGATGCGTTGCATTCCTTCTTCTGCAGTGTTTATCGGCGCGATTCAGGTAACTGTTTAGAAACTCACGAGTGCAGAGCACCTCCCTTTAGCTCGGTGGTTAATCAGGAAATGGTCACCACAGTTCTGTCGCAGCTGGATAAAACTAAGTCAGCTGGCCCCGACGGTATACATCCGGCTATTCCTTAACCGCTCGCGAATATAGTTAGCCTCGCAATCAGAAATATTTTCGAAGCTACCTTACTCCAGGTTATACTACCGGATGATTGGAAACGAGCGGCGGTAATAGCCATATACAAAAAGGGTCCCATTTCAGATGTAAGCAACTACAGGCCAGTAGGCCTGACAAGCATTCTTTGCAAGTGCTTGGAAAAAATCATTCGGCACCAGGTATGTAAACATTTGGTAGCCAATTCCTTACTATCCGATGCTCAGCACGGATTCTGGAAAGGAAGGTCCTGCCTAACCAAACTTCTAAGCTTTCTGGACGAAGTGACATTACGCCTCGATGAAGGGAGAGTGGTCGAAGTATGCTATCTTGATTTTCAAAAGGCATTTGACTCAGTGAACCATAGGTACCTTCTGCACAAAATAAGTATGTGTGGCGTCACAGGTGACCTACATCGATGGTTAGACAGCTTCTTAACTAATCGCACTAACTATGTTAGAATGGCAGGGGAGTGCTCGCAGGAATCACTGATTCTCAGTGGAGTGCCTCAAGGCTCGGTGCTTGGTCCATTACTTTTTCTTATTTTTGTAAACGACCTGGCAGCGTGCTTGAGTTCACGCTGCTTCCTGTTTGCTGATGATTTTAAGATCCTAGGAACCGACAGTAGAGATACGCTTATCTCTGATTTAGAAAAAGTAATCGAGTGGACAAAGACCTGGGACTTGCCACTAAACCTGGGGAAGAGCTGTCTTCTGACGACTGATTTAGCGACAACCAACTAGAAGTTGGAGAAGGAACTATCAGAATAGCGGCTGCTCAGAAAGTGAAGGATCTTGGCATTACTATAACAGGCGATTTTAAATGGGCTACTCAATGTGCCGAAGCTGCAAACAAGGCTCGCAGAGAATTGTTCAGACTTCGCTCAGCGTTATCTTGCCGAAAACCTTCAATCTTCATTCCCTTATACAAAGTAGTCGTGCGGCCTCACTTGGAGTACTGCGTTCAATCCTGGGCACCGTACTTAAAAAAGGATATAGCATGTCTCGAAAGGGTCCAGCGCCTTGCGACTAGGATGGTTGAGGGTCAGGCAGGTAAAACTATGAGGCTAGACTCAAGGACCTCGGTTTGTTCTCACTAAAGAGACGGCGGCTGCGAGGTGACCTAATAGAAGCCTTCAAGATTCTAAAGGGTACTTAGGGTGATAATATTACTGAAATCCTCAAACTTGAAACTAAAGCAGCTACAAGGGGTAATTCCATGAAACTTCTTAAGAGTAGGCCCAGGTCGCTGGCACGTGAGCACTTTTTCAGCACCCGTGTGGTCAACTTCCGGAACAAGCTCCCAGATTGTATAGTAAGCCTCCCAAATGTGTTGAGCTTAAAAAGGGAATTAGACGTTTAATGGTCTATCATATTTCCGCACATTGTCTAATAAAAACAAAAAACGTGTTTTCATATTTTTTATCATATCTGTCTAGACCTGGGCAACCTGACAGCAAATTAGCCAATATGCAGTCCGTGACTCCTTCACTTCGTCTCGATTAGGCTAGTGATTTTATACACCATACATTAGTCACGCATATTATTGCATTGTTTCCTGAATAGCTGACCACTCATCGTCTTGGTGAAAAAAAACCTACCTTACTTTCCATATATCCGGCAAGAATAACGTGTGAAAAGTACGAACTGTATATTCGATATCAAAGTGCCGGGTGCTCAACCGCATACCGTCGAGGGAAATCTGGGCGCGTGATTGGCTTTTAGCCACCTTCAGCCCTGTGCAACTTGAACCCCAATATGTACAATCTTTAATAAATTTTTAAGATCACTTGTGCAGGTCAATTTTTACGTTCGTCAAAATAAATAAGGTAGAATACGCCATCAATCATTTTTACAGAAATTTATTCATTATGGCGCTTAGTCATAATTGTAGAAAATGTTCAAAAATATTTATTAATAAAGAGACTTCATTCAGATCCAGTTTCAAACATAGAATAAGATAGTCAATAGTCAATAGTCAATAGTTTATTGTGGTAAAAATAGCTGCAAGCTTAAAAATAACCACAGGATATTGTACATAATGGGTCGAAATTAAAAGTGATTGTTATGGACGGGGATAATGGGTGCGTTCTTGGACAGTAAAAGGTTGGGGTTCAAGCCAAAAGCTTGTAGGGTAACCACACGACAATGTTCAAAATATGGGTCCGTGGAAGTTTGGGCAGTTTCGAAGGAATGTGAACGCGAATATACGCTGGAAAGAAAAGAAGGGTGCAGTATCAATGAGTACAAATATGAATGAAGTTAAAAATTGCGCAGTATATTGAAAAAGTGGAGATCAAGGCGCTCCTTAAAAATGCTAAGAGAGGGGGCGGAAATAACTGATGGGGGTAGGGAGTTCCAGGTGCGAGGGACCCGAAGCGCGAAAAAATTGCTTCGGCATTCAAGTCGGCTGTACTGATGGGATAACTTGAGGTGGTGTCCGCGATTCCCGGAAGGTGGGGCCAACGACAGCATCCCGCTGCACGGGTGTCCATCTTCCGTCAAAATGCGGTAAGTCAAAATCATATCGCCGCGAATGCGACGGTACTTGGTGGAGAAGAGATTAAGCACTTGGAGTCGAGCTTCGTAACTCGCGTAACGCAAACCCTTGACTAACTTCGTAGCTCGTCGTTGGGGCTGCTCCATGATGTGTTGATCGCGCTTTAACCATGGATTCCAGACGGAAGCTGCATATTCCAAGTGTGGTCGAACATACGCATTCAATAGGTGCTTGAAAAGCCGGGGGTCAAACGAACCGAACGCTCTTCTGAGAAGTCCAACATTCCGGTTCGCCACGGTGGATGCCTGGGCGCACTGAGCAGAACAACCCAGATCGTCTTGCGTCAACACGCCGAGGTCTTTCTCCT
This sequence comes from Atriophallophorus winterbourni, assembly GCA_013407085.1. Lineage (NCBI taxonomy): Eukaryota > Metazoa > Platyhelminthes > Trematoda > Plagiorchiida > Microphallidae > Atriophallophorus > Atriophallophorus winterbourni. The sequence continues at coordinate 20,418 of JACCGJ010021781.1, read as the reverse complement.
GCTTGCAGAACTGTAAGCGAGTTCCACCTAGAGAGTACACGGGATCTCCTCGCCGACGCACCAATAGTACGCGACATTTGTCGGTGTTGAACGGGAGATTATTACAAGCGGCCCAGCGCTGTAATGAGGTGAGGTCCGACTGTAGATCTCTGTTGTCCGTGGGTGAGCGGATGACGCGCCATAATTTTATATCATCGGCAAATAGAAGGAGTGGAGATGTCACATATTTTGTAATATCGTTGATAAACAACAAAAACAAACGCGGACCAAGAACGGATCCTTGGGGTACGCCGCAGTAAACTGGGAAAGGTTCGGAGAGCTCATCCCTGACTCGTACACGCAGAGATCTGGGACCAAGAAATGCTGCCATCCATGTTAACAGCGGAGGTCCTATTCCAATTGCTTTTAATTTCTCAAGGAGTATCGCATGATCAACTCTGTCGAACGCCTTGGAGAAGTCTAAATATATGACGTCTACACCATACCCTTCATCAGCGGCTTTGGTCCAATGGTCCTTGGCGAGTAGTAAGTTAGAAGTGCATGATCGACCCCGCCTAAAACCATGCTGCCCCGCTGTGAGTACATTCGAGCGCTCCATCACAGTCATAATGTGATCGGCGATAATCGATTCCATCACCTTCGAGAGGACAGGAAGCAACGTGACCGGGCGATAATTTGCTGGGTCACTGCGATTGCCACTTTTAAAAAGTGGGGTGATGATTCCGTCTTTCCAGCCATCTGGGACTTCGGAGGCATCCAATAAACGCTGGAAGTAGTGAGCTAGAGGTTCAGAAAGCTGATCGGCAACCGCCTGCAATGCTTTCGGTGTAATGCCGTCGATTCCCGGGGACGAGTTGGTGCGCAGTTGCAAAATTTTGTTTCGGACGGCCGAAGGGGTAAAATCAACACTTGAAATAAGAAAAGAGGATGAAAAAGGAGGAAGAGAGATATGAGGAGACACCGAAGATCCTTGAAATATTGGCATATAATGTTCCTTCAAAGCATTTGCAGCTTCCTTTGTGGTAGTCGTGTTGCCGTGCTTGGTGGTAAGCGAAGGGATACCAGTACGAACTTTCTGTTTGTTGTTGATAAACTGGTAGAGTAACTTTTTATTATCTAAAAATTTAGCAGTGAGCTTAGTTTGGCTAGATAACTTGTCGTGACGCAGTAATGCTGTGCAATGATTTCGAAGCATACGGTATTGGTCCCAATCGGAGTGAGCTTGACTTACTCTAAAGTTTTGCCAGGCCTCGTTCCTGCGGTGTATCCACTTTCTGGTTCTGCTGCGGATGTATGACTTAGATCCTTTAGGTCTAGTCGGCACGGAAAATGAACAACGAGCTTGCAGTAATTGCCATCTAGTGACGAACTCGGACCAGGTGTCGGTAGACGCACCGATGTGCAAAAAATCGAAGTTATTTGCAGCTACAGTATCTTGGAAAGCTTTGTAGTCGGTGACGGTCCGAAGAGGTACAATCTCGTCAACGGGATAGTCAGCGTAGCAAACGAAATTGAAATTCAAAACTACGTGGTCGCTTTTTCCAAGAGGAGATCCGTACGTCACTTCCTCAATCATTAATTCTTCATTTGTTAGTATAAGATCGAGTCGAGAGGGTGTATCATTACCTCGAAACCGGGTTGGTTCGTGTACGTGATTATATAATGGATGGCTTACCATTAGGTTCTCAATGCATGTTGCAAAAGTACTGCGTTCGGATGCGGCGGCAAGCTCGGTGATGTTGAAGTCACCCATTAGTAACGCGTGGGTATGCTGCAATGATAAGGCGAGACGTATGGATAACATCAGTTCTTGATCGAAGGTTAGCAGAGAATTTGGCGGACGATAGATAACGGCAACGAGAGCAGAGTCATTGTTTTTGAGCTGCATACGGCACCACAGCGAGTCTACGGAATGCAGACGGGCATCACCTAGTAAATCACATCTAAGCGAAAATTTGTAGTAAAGGACAACCCCGCCTCCTTTTGTAGGGCGATCATTTCTCAGAATCGACATACCGGGAAGAGCAATTTCGGCGTCAGATACGGCAGAAGATAACCACGTTTCGGTCAGGGCAATTAAATCGAAACTTCTAACAGCGTGCTGCATTCGAAGCTCAGATAACTTGCTGAGTAGACCCTGAACGTTGGTGTACAAGCATTGCAAACCTTCTCGTGATAGATAAGAAGCGTCGGTTGTATGAATTCCTACTGGGCCGATCCTGTATGGATCGGCTGGAAGACGTTTTTTGCTGTTGGACAAATGATAGGGTGAACGGGTAGGGTCGGGAAGGAAGGGAGTGCTGTTTCGCGCGGTTTTTTAAAGTTCTGTCTGTCGATAGCTGAACGAAGACGAATTTCAGAAGGTGCAAATTTTCTGAATTGATACCAACTTTGCAGAGCATCTGATACCATTGCCTCAGATTGGAACGTGACTTTAAGTATACGGGGACCATCTCCTTTATAATTTGCAGACAAGGGTATGCGCTTCACGCCGGTAGTCAACGTGGAATTAACTTTGATTTGTTGCTGGATGAAGCGCCATTGTTCGCAGTCGTGAGTTGCATTTTTGTTATCCTCTAGGTCGTTTAGTTCCGGAACGCCGTGTACGAAAATGCTTTTCCGGTCGTTATCCAGCCTCCAATCGTAGTTTTTATCCTTTTTCGCTTGACGCTCCGCCCACGAAACGTCGGGGAATATGCGAATAGGTGAAACGCCCCGTAGCGCGTGCGCGGAAAGCAATACAGATTCAGCATCTGCCACAGATTTCAATGTGATACGCAAGAGTCTGGGTTCCCCAATATGTGGTGACTTAGGGTTCCTAGTTAAACGAACGACGCTCTCGGGAGTTGCAGTAACTGACATGGACTGGCACAGGTGCTGCCATTGCTGAATATCTGCCGCCTGTCGCAACTTGAAACATGGGGAGGTGAGCTCGGGCACATTCGTGCAAATAACAGTAAGAGTCTGAACACCGCGGGGGTTAGTAGATTTCGAACGTTCATTGGGAACTTCGGATACGAATTTTTTAAGGTTGTTTAACATTTTTTTACATTTTTTTGCAACGGATTGCCAGTCGGTCTGCGGCAGTGATTCTCCGTCAATGCAATTTGTAGAAACGTCTGGGACTGTTAAACGGGCGTTCGTGCAGCGCTTCTTGGTGGAAGTGGTGCTTTCGCCAATGTTATTAGACACCAGTGAAATCGATGGTTCCACGATCGAGTAACTTGCAGAGCGCACTCGTTCAGGTGGAATGGCCGTAATAGTTTGCAACTTTTCGCGAGCTAGTTTATCACGTCGGTGTCGCGCGCAACAAGCGACACACAGAAAGTGTACACGGTCTGACTGGTGTTTTTGTATCACCTTGTACATTTCCAGGTTGATTTGTGCGCATTTCACGTGTTCCCACTTGTCGCATACGTCACACTGTAGGGCTTGATCGGATGGTAACACAATCTCGGTGCATTTGACGCATTTATCCGAAGAGGACATATTGATAGATGTGGAAGTAGTTAATTTCGAAGTTTTGCGAGTCATTTAAGCGAAAATAGATAGAGTTAAGCAAAATAAATCTTTAACAGCAGACGTGCGTGAAGAATTCGTATCGCGCGCGATGTTGGCACAGACTGTGCGATACGATGTGAAGAACAATGAGACTAAGCTAGCAGTTCAAAAGGCTACCGGGTTGTCTACCTGCTTGAATAAAGGCTAAGAGTATTTACACAAACGGTGTAGTTTGTGTGAATGAATAATTTTAGCCAATCAAATAACCGACCAATCAGATGTCAGAACGATATTGAGAATAATTTTAGCCAATGTGGTCGTGGTGCAGTGGTTATGTACTTCGCTGGGGGGAGTGAGGTCCCAGGTACGAACCTCGGGGGCGACGATATTTTCGAAATAATTTTCGTCATCGGTAAGAAGACTCAGCATTCTTTCTAAATAGAGTTTTCTAATTTCTCTCTCCTTTATCTCAATTTCGATTTTATCGATAGCGATTTCCTGCTCTAATTTTCTCCTCTCTCTTGCTTTTCTTTTTCTTTCCATTTTGTCGAGTCTTGCCTCTGCTGGCTAATTGAGATAAAGGAGAGAGAAATTAGAAAACTCTATTTAGAAAGAATGCTGAGTCTTTTTACCGATGACGAAAATTATTTCGAAAATATCGTCGCCCCCGAGGTTTGAACCTGGGACCTCACTCCTCCCAGCGAAGTACATAACCACTGCACCACGACCACATTGACCTGTCGTCCAATCCCAAATATCCAAAGGTTTGACTGCAATAGCTCTGGTGAACCAGAGCCAATCAAATAATCAACCAATCAGAGGACACAACGTTTGTGACAATAACCTTATTCCACCGCGTCTATCACATCTGACCACAGAATAACTACTACGAATTGATTCAGGAATATAATCAGTTTCAGATAGCCAGGTTTCGGACAGTGCTATTACATGCGGTCGTAAATCATGCGCTAAGATGGAGAGTTCATACCACTTATTTCGGATACCACATGAGTTTCCGTATATCACTGTGGCGACGGTGTCTCGCGATATATTCACACTTAGTCCAGGTTGATCCTCGGGCGTTATACCCGAGGAGCCAGCACGTTTTTTGGTGTGCTGCTTAAGAGAGTGGATTCGCCTTGCGCGGCCTGAAGTTCTGCCGTATCTTGGAGGTCACTAATCACGAGCTGTGGGATTTCAGGGACAATACGGTGATTATCGTGTTCATCCCCAGATCCATCCGTGATTTCCATACTTGACAAAGAGCCATCCTTTTCTGAAGAACAGCGCATTCTGTTATAATTTACACTATAACGTGAACTCTTTGACCTGTTGGATTCCTTTTTGTCATCAGGCACGACAACATGTTTCCCATTTGTTAGTTTCATTTAAAGCAATGTAACTTGCAAAGAACTGGTCACGCTCAGACTGCAAGAGGAATTCAACTAAAAGTGGTCTTGGAGAGTGGCTAGACTCACTTTTGGTACCCTTCCACACGCCAACACGATGAACACGCCTTAGTGGCGTATCTGGGCGCATACTAACCTTACGGAGCAGATTTCTGATACAACTCCGGTCGAGTGACTTACGCGTTTTAGCTTCGCGTATATAGGGTTCATCCTGATTAAGCACCAGGATGTTTACAGAGATGTATCTTTGGATGCATATGTGATGATATGACGTGTTGATTGTAAAACGTGTTAAAGAGAGGAAAAGATTATCCTGAAATAACGCCGATGTAAATCGGAAAAAAACGTACCGAAAAAAAAATTTCGAATTGGCGTGGATATTGGGCTTACAATTTAGACACGAAGGATTCGTTGCATCACGGCGGGCTGTGTAGTGGATAAATGCAAAAATATAACAGGAAAAATGTTATAGTGAAAAATAGACAAGGAACGAACTCACGAAAAGTGAAAATTCAATGTCCGATGCAAAATATCCACACACAAAAATATTCCAGCTCCAAACTCCGATGTATCGCGTTGATCAGCAGTTAGAATTGGCGAAGCTGAAAAATGCGACGAAAGTCAATTTTGCTGTTAACAGTCGTGATTCGCAAACACGCAATAACGCAGCACCACGAAATTCAAGCAGAAGAGGAACGCGCGCGGAAAAAGTATATTCTGGAATAATGTTTGATTAAAACAAACATTGATGGAAATGGAAGTACAATTAAAAAGAAAGTGAAATTACAAGTTGCTACAGAACTCCCCCCCTAGAGCGTGAGTCGACGGATGAACGCTCGATACATCGTTTATGGCATGTATTCAACCAGTCTTGCGGGGAACCTCACTCTGCGGCCGGTACGTGTTTGACGAGATGAAGGAGTAGACAGGATGGGTGAGGGTCGATTGGATGTAACGTCACTGGTCGTCATAGGCTGTGTGGGTGGAGTTGAAGGGGTAGCTTCTTGTGACTGTTTTTCCTCGATGTATGCAGGTTTTAAGCGATCTATGCTGACTGTGTCTTCAACGCCGTTGCGTAACAAAACGAAATATTTGGGTTTGCGGTCGATTACTTTAAATGGTCCTTCGTACGGGGTTTGTAATGGCTTTCTGACAGCATCAACTCGAACGAAAACGTAGGGACAATTTTTGAGATCATTGTGAATGAATGAGGGACGGTCGACAAAACGTGTGGGGACGGGCTTGATAGACTGAAAATGCTGCTTGAGTCTGGAGCAGTAGGATGCTGGTTCAACCTCGCCGGTAGTGCGTGTGTCGAGTACCATCTCGCCAGGCAGTCTCAGTGTGGTGCCAAATACCAACTCTGAGGGACAACAACCGATGTCTTCCTTAACGGTGTTTCGAATACCGAGAAGTACGACAGGAAGGCATTCAGACCATTCTGTTCCTGAACAAGCGGTGAGGGCAGCCTTTAACTGTCGATGGAAACGTTCAACGAGTCCATTAGCTGCAGGATGGTATGCGGTGGTACGCAGGTGATCACATCCGAGTAAGCGGCTTAGTTCGCGGAACAAAACACTCGTAAATTGCGATCCTCTGTCAGTGGTAATGGTTGTAGGCACGCCAAAGATGGAGATCCAAGAATCAACGAATGTTCGCGCGATGGTTTCAGTAGAAATATCTCGCAAAGGAACTGCCATGGGCCAGCGTGTATATCTGTCGACACAGGTCAGGATATAACTATACGTTCGGGATACCGGTAAGGGACCAACGATGTCCAGGTGAACGTGTTTGAATCGACCATCGGGTACTGGGAATGTACTCAAGGGGGCACGGGTGTGCCGGTGGATTTTGCTGATCTGGCAAGTCACACAGTGTTTTGCCCATTGGCGTATTTCGCGCTGCATATTGTGCCAGATGAAGCGATCTGTTATGAGTTTTACGGTGGAGCGAATGCTGGGGTGCGACAATCCGTGAAAGTGATCGAAAATCTTCCGGCGATATATTTGCGGGACGAAAGGTCTCGGTTTACCGGTTGATATATCACAGTGGATCTTGGCGTCGCAATCAAGCAGCGGCAAAAGGGCAAATTTGAGTGACTTATTTGCGACAATTTCGGAAAATTCAGAGTCGTTTTCCTGATGACTGGCCAGTTCTCTGAGATCGAGTACTGAGTTGCTTATCTGTTGGATAGTGCAACGCGATAAGGCATCAGCGACTATGTTGCGGTCACCATCGATATGTCTAATATCTGTAGTGAACTGCGCGATGAAGTCAAGTTGGCGAATTTCTCTTGGAGAGTTTCGGTCTGTCGGAGAACGGAACGCATAAACGATTGGCTTGTGATCAGTGAACACAGTAAAGGTGCGTCCCTCGAGTAGGTGACGGAAGTGTTTAATAGCTAGGTAAATGGCGAGAAGTTCGCGTCCAAAAGTGCTATACCTAGTCTGGGCTGGTTGTAACTTCCGTGAGAAAAAGGACAGTGGATGTATCTCTCCGTTTACTTCTTGCTGCAGTACGGCTCCGACTGCGACTTGTGATGCGTCGGTTTTCAGGACCAAATGTGCGTTATCGTCGGTTTTTAAGTGACTCAGAGCGGAAGCGTTGCTCAAAAGTTCTTTAACCTCGACGAATGCGGATTCTGCAGCGGTTGTAATCGTCAACTTTTTGGGATTTCCTTTAAGCATGTCAGTTAGCGGCTGAAGTATTTTAGCGGCGTTGGGGATAAATCGTCCATAGTAATTAACGACGCCTAGGAAACGGCGTAAGCTTTTGATTGATTGTGGCATTGGGTATTCAAGTATGGACCGTGTCTTTTCGGGCAGTGGGCTTATTCCATTACTGTCAATCCTATGGCCGAGAAAATCAATGGTCGACTGGCCAAAAACGCATTTGTCGGGATTGATAGTAACGCCGTATTGGGCGAAGCGTTGGAAGACTTCACGGAGGTGTCGTGCATGCTCTTCGTGTGATGAGCTAGCTACTAATACATCGTCAATATACACGAAGACGAAATCAAGACCACGAAGAATCTGATCCATGAACCGTTGAAAAGACTGTGCTGCGTTGCGCAAACCAAAGGGCATGCGAAGGAATTCGAAAAGACCAAATGGCGTAATTACAGCAGTCTTAGCAATATCGTCAGGGGCCATGGGGATCTGGTGGTATGCACGTACGAGATCTAGTTTAGAGAAAACTGATTTTCCGTGAAGGCTAAGTGAGAAATCGTGTATGTGCGGAATAGGGTAGCGGTCGGGTTGGGTAACGCTATTCAACGCACGATAATCGCCGCAAGGTCTCCAATCGCCGTTCTTCTTGGCGACCATGTGTAACGGTGATGCCCACGGGCTAGTTGACGGTCTAATTATGCCCAATGCAGCCATATGTTCGAATTCACATTTTGCTGCTTTAAGTTTTTCCGGAGGCAGCCTTCGAGCTTTGGCAAACACCGGAGGCCCTTTAGTAACGATGTGGTGTTGAACATCGTGGGTGGGAGTCTCCGAGTATGATGATACGCGTGTCAAGTTCGGGAATTCACGCAGAATGTCGCTGTATGTGGCACTGCTCGGCACGAATATGCGAGGACTTGGTGAGATGATAGAACATAGTTTGCCGGACACGTTTAATGACGTAGTATTGTCATGTAGCCGTCGGTGTCGGAGATCGACTACGAGACCGTATTTCGTCAAAAAATCGATACCGATGATAGGTTTCTGAACATCGGCTATCAAGAAGACGAAATGGAATTCACGTCTAAGTCCGAGGTCGAGTTTCAAAAGTTTCTCACCGTAAGTCAAAATTTTCGATTCGTTAGCCGCCTGCAGTGTGATGCCTGATGGACGTAAGTCACGTTTTTCGCGGCTACGCGGTATAACGCTAACTTCGGCACCAGTGTCCACGAGAAAGTTAAGTTTATTGGACGCATCATATACGTACAGGAGGCGACTGTGGGGTTTGCCAGGAGCAGCCGTCGCCATTACTGACTGGCAACCCGGTTTCCCGACTTGGTGGCTGTCAGCGTTAGGGTGTTTACACCCGGGGCGACAATTGCGCGCGGCGTTCCCGAAACGACGGTGATAATAACAGAACCAGTTGGTATCGCGAGGGCGAGAGTGGCTTCTATTTCCAGATGGACTCCGGGGTCTAGCTCTAGACGTTTTGGGTCGTTCCATGTTGGAAATGATAAGCTGTAAGGATGCAAGCTCCTTAGTTAGCATGGCCACGGTGGCTTCAAGTTTTGAGAGGTTACTACCTTCTGAAACTTGATTGACGCTGGTTCTGTCAATGCGTTCGTGAATTTTATCTGCTAGTTCGGCCAATGTGTCGAGGCAGACTTTATCGACCGACACGGCAAGGATGGCGGTGGTGCTGTGTGGCAGGCAGTTCAGCCAAAGTTGCTGTAGGACGGAATCGTCTAACTTTGTGTTGCCCACCAGGGAACGCATGTGGCGTAACAGCTGTGAAGGGGTTCTGTCGCCTAGTTCTACACCAGCCAGCAGTTGTTTTAGCCTGGCTTCGTCGGAGGCCATAGTACGCTTGAGCACAGCGGCCTTCAGTGTGTCGTAAGGCGAAATAGAGGGCATGGGGTCAAGAACATCTAATACTTCTTTCGCGATGTACGACGGTAATTGTGATTGAACGAAAGAAAACATGACTTCTTGTTTCGTGATCCGTTTAAAACGAAACATACCCTCTATTTGGATGAACCACACGTGCGGGTTGGCAGGGTCAAATGCCGGCGTGTTACAGCTAATAACGTTCATTTGCGATTCAGTGGGTTCAGACGACATTAATAGCAAAATTGAAAAAATGACGGGAGTTCTGAGCGAAAAAGTGGAATACGGGCTAACCGATTATGTAGTGTCGGGCTCACCAAATATGTAGTGGATAAATGCAAAAATATAACACGAAAAATGTTATAGTGAAAAATAGACAAGGAACGAACTCACGAAAAGTGAAAATTCAATGTCCGATGCAAAATATCCACACACAAAAATATTCCAGCTCCAAACTCCGATGTATCGCGTTGATCAGCAATTAGAATTGGCGAAGCTGAAAAATGCGACGAAAGTCAATTTTGCTGTTAACAGTCGTGATTCGCAAACACGCAATAACGCAGCACCACGAAAATCAAGCAGAAGAGGAACGCGCGCGGAAAAAGTATATTCTGGAATAATGTTTGATTAAAACAAACATTGATGGAAATGGAAGTACAATTAAAAAGAAAGTGATTACAAAAGTTGGCTACAGGCTCAACCACTTTGTAGGGACTGACCACTACAATCATGTCCCCAAGAAGAATGTTGGAGAAAAAGAACGCAAGGAGATGAAAGGTTTATCGCGGTGGTTAGCCAAAAGGGTGCATGGAAGGTACATTGGTAGTCAATCACGGAACACGAATCAACGGAACGTGAGGTGTTTTGTTTTTGCTCACCATACCCCATCCAGTACAACACCAAGAATCACTTTGTGATTCTGTGTCTGAACATCTGGTTCGTTGTCGAACCCATATAACAGGTGGCATACAAGTATAACCTTGTCCACGGGGAAAGTGTGTTATCAAGGTCATCAATGTTGTACCAAGGTCATAGTTAGCATAACAAAGGAGGTTAGCGCACTTACCGGGAATCCACAACTTGGGGAAAAGTGGTGCTGAGCTGTAAGTGAGAAATCAGGAAATCTCAACCACGTCAAAGTAATGTCTGAATCTGGAATCATAAGGCTCGTAAGGGTGATATTTATTTATTATTCGTTCAGTCAGTTCAGAGGGCACAGGGACAGTTATGGGCTGACAAGCCCAACGAGCGGGCCAGAATTGCGTTGGATGGATTATGGAGGAGGATTAGTATGAGTTGAGGAGGAGGAGGAGGAGGAGAGGAGGCGGAGGAGGAGGAGGAGGAGGAGGAGGAGGAGAGGATTATGATTAGTAGTATGAGTAGTATTATTATTATTGATTATCATTATTATTATTATTATTAGGATTAGATTATTATGATATTATTATTATTATTTATTAGTATTAGGATTAGTTCTTATTAATTACTCATTTGATTATGATTATCTTATTATTATTATTATATTATTATTATATTATGATTATTATTATTATTAGTATTATGATTAGTATTATTATTGGATTATTATTATTATTATTATTATTATCATCATCACACAAGTCTTTACAGACGATGTGCCAACATGTATACCATGAAGAATGATAATAGAAAAAAAGAAAAAAAGAGGGGGATTTTTTGTCTGTCTGTTTACACATGCCGTTTTTGATCTTTTTTTGTCTTTTTTGGAATAAGGGAGGGGTGGGTCCTTGATAAACAGGAACACAAGCACGACAGGATTCTTGCCACTGGTTCCTTTCTTTTCCATCACACTGAGTGTTATCAGCCACATATGTTCATGGTCCTTCGGACCCCTCCTGGTAAGCGCCAGGTATTCCTTTGTCCGCCACGGCGACGTTTCCAATCAGGTCCAGCGAGAGCAAAAAGAGCTAGGCGAGGAAGGCGTCACTCATCCATACGGAGAACGTGCCCCAGCCATCTCAGCTGGCACATGGATATATGATCGGAGAGTGGCACAGAGCGATCGCCCAGGACTGCCCTCCTGACGTCATCATATTTGACTTTCTGTTGCCAGCTTAGACGAGCTATACTCCGCAGGCAGCAATGTTCAAACGTCGATAATCGTTGACTACCGGCTTGTCGCAGCGTCCACGTCTCGCAGCCATACAGTAGAACTGCTCGTACGGTGGCCTGGTACACTCTGCCCATTGCGTCGGCGCCACAGATGCCGTAGCCCAGCAAAAGCATGGCGTGCTCTTGCAATCCGTGCTGTGATTTCAGCTTCGATATCGCCCCCAGTGGTGATGCAGCTCCCTAGGTAGGTGAATCTGTCAGTCACTTCCAGTTTATGGTTTTCGATCGTCAGATCAAGTGTTGGGTCTGTCCAATCCTGTAGGAACACTTTGCATTTTGACGTAGAGAAATGTAATCCATACCGCGAAAACTGATCAACGAGTAGATTCAAAGCGCTTTGTATGGCGCAAGCATCGTTTCCGAGGAGGGGAATGTCGTCAGCATAGTCCAGATCCATAACTCGTCGACCGGGGAGCAAGTTGGTCCCACAATTCGGTAGCTGGGTTGTTGCTGCCTGCATGACATCGTCAATCGCAAAGTTAAATAGGAATGGGGAGATCGGACATCCTTGACGAACCCCGCTGGAAATGTTAACCTGTTTGGATAAATCACCATAGGCTTTGACTCTGCCGGTGGTGTGGCAGTACAGCTTCTTGAGCAAGAATGAGAATGAGCGGTTCTGTCAATGGAATCAAAAGCTGCTCGTATGTCAAGAAAGACGTTAATTGTTGGACGTGCGTATTGGTATCATTGCTCCAAAATTCGGCGGAGCGTGAAGATTTGGTCCACACACCCGAGTCCTCCTCTGAAACCAGCCTGTTCTTCTCGATACTCTGCTTCTCGGTAGCTGTTAAGCCTGGTCAGGATGATTGATGCAATCAGTTTAGAAACCACCGGTATGAGACTGATACCCCTGTGATTACCGCACACTTTTCTTGACCCTTTCTTGAATACTGGGACGATGGCTGACGGTCACCACGCGCTGGGTATGGTTTCCTCGTTCCAGATCTTTCCGAAGAGCACTGAAAGCTCACTGCACAAAACGTCGACACCTTCAACGAATAGTTCGGCTGGTAGCTCGTCTAAACCAGGGGCCTTGCTTCGTCTAAGCTTCATTATGTGTGAGCGAATTTCTGCCTCTGTAGGTGGTCCCTGTGGGGCCGGCCACTGAGTGGTGGAGCCACTTGACTGAGCAACAAAGAGTGGTCGCGGTTGATTGAATTGGCTAGCGAAATGTTCCCCCCAGCGGTCCATTCGCCTTTCTCTGTTGGTAATCAACGAACCATCTGCTTCCTTGATGATTTCGCTCACGCTGGGCATTCGGGGTCCCGTGGAGCATATAAGCTGGAACAATTTGCGGGTGTTGCCAACTGCTCGGGCTGCTTCCATCTCGCTTGCCCGCTCTTCCCACCATGATTTTTGGTCCTTTTTGAGGCTGGTCTTCAACTGGTGGTGAATTTTCCTGCGCTGTTCATCATGTCTTTCCCCGGGAGGTAACGAACGTTGTTGGTCAATTAATTTGGTTGTAGCAGCAGATATCCAGTTTGAACCTGTTCGCTTGGATGTTCCACAGCTTTCCAGGCCAGCATGATACATTGCGCTTTGGATTTGATCCCAATGCTCCTCAATATTATCAGGATGGGGTCCGAGTGCATTAGATAGGGCCGTTAGATAGTTCTCTGCCACTGATCTATCTGATAGTTTAGGCGTATTCAGCCACGTGATATTTTTCTTACGCGATCCGCTGAAACGTATAGTTAATTTTGCACAGACTAACGCGTGGTCTGATGTTAGGCAGGTCGGCCAATATAATCTGCAGTCTTGCAGACTGGAACGCAATCGATAACTGATTGCAATGTGATCAATTTGTGTCCGGAGTCCTGTCGAGGGGGATCTCCATGTTGCTGACCGTTGTTTCAAATGTCAGAAGTTGACGCTGCTGAGGAATAGCTGGTGCTCAGCGCATAGACTCAACAGGCGTTCACCGTTGTCTGATCGGACGCAATCGAGACCATATGGACCACGGAGGTGAGTGACCACATGGTGGTCACCGTCGTGATGCGTTTTTGGGGCATGCAACTAACTACATTGCTGAAACGATTTTACCGTGTCAGCAAATGGATAGGATGCCCAAACGACGCTTATTCTAGATCAACGCGACCAATCATATTTGAATTCGCGAAGCAGTGCGGTCGCGACTACTTTCACTCAAAATCTGCAAAACTTCACCTAGATGAGGGTAAATGTATGGTGCAACCTGACAACCCGCCCCACAAAAAACGTTAATCCCAATTAGAGCTAGAAAGTCTAAGTAATGTGTAAATCGTAGCTAACCGTATTCGCAACCGAGGCGAAACCCAGTAAATGACAGTAGTGTGACGATGAATTCAACCCAAAAAATTTGTGCTCCAACATTAAAGAACGCAACTGGCGCACTCCATCCCTTAGAGGAGGAATTGTCGTTGAGCTGCAGTGACTCGGACCACGAACATGAAACTGGGTGCCAGAAGATGTCCTCAGTTTCGTGCGTGGCTTGAAAACGGTACGTCATTCTCAAATATTCCATACTCACCAAAACTTTTGTTTTACATCTGAACATCTTTTGGGTAATATTCCATCTTATACTATACTATATACATTTCACTATATTTCAAGGTCGCGGCTGCTTGAATTTGTTACGTGATCACACTTCACCAATTACATTAACGCTGCATATATTTAACGTATTCCCGATGGATATTTTACCTGAATTTCATACAAATAATATCTGTTGAATCTATAAAATAAATCAGGTAAATAATGCATTCTAAAACCTTATTCTGTTCTTGAATTAAATGTCGTAAAATATCTACGCCAAGTAATTGTACTGTCATATTTATCTTCTTGGATGACATAGAAGTAGTCATAACATCTCCTCCTGGTGACGTGTCACAGGCTCTGATATCCCTTAACCGTGATCTTGCATCTCTATCTACCTGGGGCTCACACTAGAGATTAGAATGTTCTGCTTCTAAGACACAATATATAAGATTACGTTGTTCGGTCCCTTCTAACACACTCACGATAAATGGCTCAACCATCACACCTTCTGCAGAAATTAGGGATCTTGGATTTAGATACTCCCCTTCTCTCAATTTTAATGAACAAGCCAGACACCTCATTGCGAGAGCAACACAAAACTTTGGCTTAATTATCCATAAATTCCTCTTACACGAGAGTAAAATAGCACTGTAAAAGATGAGGGCCCTACCAATTCTCGATTATTGTAATATCATCTATTCTCACATGGGTAGGCGTGATTGTTTTCTCTTAGAGAGACTTCAACATACTTTCAGCAAAATAACTTTCGGCTATTCAAACCCCTTGAGTTATCTTGAAAGGTGTTATTTGCTGAATGTCGAGCCACTATGGCTACGCAGAATTCGTCTGAATCTGCTTCTTTACTTTCGAATCATTACCCAGCAACGAATTAAGCTTCACTCTGGCATGCGCTTTCACGATTATATTCGATATGATCTGCGCAATGGAACAAGGCTGTTGAATATCCCTATGTCTCGCGCTAAAGTTAGACGTAACTTCTTCTTAATTAGATATGCTTTGGAATTCTCTTCCTCTTCATTTCCGTATGTGCACATCTACAGGAAAATTTAAAACGCTTGTAGAAATTCTTACCGTTCACACACTATCCCAAATCCTAAAGATAAACTCTTCTCCAGATATTCTATGCTCTTATGGGATCCAAGGTTTCTAATTCCAAATCTTTCTTCATATATTAGTAAATCATGAGGTCTTATAGTGTACTCTGGATAACTGGCCATTCAAGTGTCAGGGTACCGGACCCTAGATATGTTGTTACACATCTTCATCGTAACCGTGCGTTTTATAATCATTTTTACCATATGACCATATCCTTAACCGTTATCTGCTTATATTAAACACATTTATGTATGAAAACATGCTTCACCATGATGTATTTATTTAAAAAAAGGAAAAAGCTCCAAAAATACCGAAATATTGTTTTTTGTGATCTTTTTATCGATCAAAATAAGTTTACTATTTCACTTTGATAACCTCTCACCATGATGGTGAATAGAATATTTTCAATTGTGTTCCAGTGTCTCAGACTCCCAAAACAACTCCGATACTGGCCCTTGCTTCTTCCGCATAAGACTGATTCTTCTATATGAACCGAAATCCCTACTGATGAACAGTTTTAGTTTCCCTTATTCTACAATTCTTCGACTTTCCTGGATCGTACAACCGGCCCAAACCTCGTGATTTAAACCACAATCTCTCCTCTTCCCCTCGATTTCTAATTTTTTTAAATTTACCTTCGGATTTTTTTATATACTTGTAGGAATTATTCCCAATTGATATAATTCCTTAATAATTCTAAAAGTAAGTTTATTTCCATAAACTTTTTCCATCATGATGCCGTGTGTCGTTTTGTTTAAATCAACCAAACACACACTTACGCTTCGTACATCGTGAACGTCTCATAATTTACGTGGTGCCGAACCACTATTTAATTGTTTCAGGTTACTGACCCAGAATATTTCTTCCCTTTTCGGCAATTCACTGCTTGTTCCAACTACGACGAGCAATTATCCCGCTGAAGAAATAACACGGGTCAAATATATTGTTAGCAATAATCCGAGTGGACCACACAAGGATTTCGTAAGTCTGTTGTTGATACTCAGTGTATTCTTTTCTTGTATAAATATAATTATATATATATATTTATACATAATTTCATGCACCCATAATAATTCACAACACATAGAACAATTCTTATTTACATAACGCTCGGCTTATCCGCTACAAACTGGTGAGCCCGTTTTCAAATTTTTTCCCTTCATTTTGTATTCATTATGTCTTCCGGCGACGACGCCGCCATTAACTCTAATGTCAGATTGCCCCCTTTCGGGATGTCAAACGCGAGAGTGTGGTTTGTTTTGGTCGAAGCTCAGTTCGAGAGCTATCGTATCAAATCACAAGACATAAAGTTCGCTAAGGTCACCGCTAAACTTCCTATGGAGGTTGCAACCGAAGTGATCGACGTCTTGGATCCGAAACCATTAGAATACCCCTACGACCAACTGAAGGCTGCCATCCTACAACGCTTCGGTACGTCCAAAGCAGCTCGCATGCAACAACTTCTCCAGATAACGGAGTTGGGCGATCGAAAACCTTCGCAACTGCGGCATATGCGCACGCTCGCAAGCGGCAACAATGTCAGTGACGCTGTACTAATGCACTTTTGGATCAAGTGCCTGCCTGCTCACACGCGGTCTTTCGTATCAATACAAGAAAGCGAAGCATCCCCGGAGAAATTAGCACTCGCCGCAGACAAGGTACACGAGTGTCAAACAAGCAATGCCCAAGTGCATGTGGTGACAGAAGACACGCCACAAGCGCCAACGGACCAACGTTTCGCTCGAATCAAGGACACAATCGAACGTATCACACTTTCAATACAGACGACGTATCAACAGCAACCTAACGCCAGGCACTGTGTGCAGCCCTGTTCCTTCCCCAACGCCAGTCAAGCTAAAGTGGCAAAAGAGCAGGCCAACCAGTAATCGCGACGGTTGCAGCTGGCCACACCGTAAGACGCCTTTTCTATATTGATGATTCACCAACAGGTCTACGTTTCCTAATTGACTCAGGAGCGGAGGTGAGTGTCATTCCACCTGATAGTGCAAGCACCCGCATGGACCCAACTGGCGTCAATCTGCAAGCGGCTAACGGAACACTTATCAAAACGTATGGCCAGCGTCTCCTTCTGCCAAACCTCGGTTTGGGCAGAAATCTTCCAAGGACATTCATCGTCGCCGACGTTCGTCAGCCGATCATCGAAGCTGACCTTCTAAAAGAGTTCGGGTTAGTAGTCGACGTTCAGCGCAAACAACTGTTGGACAACAGATCCGCAGTACGCGTTACTGGAAAAGCGACTTCGATCAATTCGATCAGACTGAAACTCGCCCTACCTGACGACAAGTTTGCAACGCTGCTTCAAGATTACCCGACTATCAGCCAGCCATCGCGCTGCACGCCAGACATCCAACACGGGATTGCTCAACACATTCTGACGACCGGCCCGCCTACGAACGCAAGACCGCAACGATTGTCCCCTGACAATCTCACCGCTGCCAAAGCGGAGTTCGAGCAACTGCTACAACTCGGGATAATTCGACCCTCTAATAGCCCATGGTCATCGCCTCTACATATGGTTTTAAAAAAATCAGGCGACTGGAGACCATGTGGTGATTACAGAGGACTCAATAAGCTCACAGTGCTTGACAGGTATCCCATAAGTCACATCCAGGATTTCTCCCTGAGCGCCTGCGGCAAGAAGATTTTTTCCAAAATCGTTCTTGTTCGCGCCTATCATCAAATCCCAGTAGCAGATGCTGACGTTCCGAAGACTGCTGTCACTACACCTTTCGGTCTCTACAAGTTCCTTTGCATGCCGTTTGGACTCAGAAACGCCGCTCAAACTTTTCAGCGCTTCATCCATCAAGTCATGCGAGGTCTGCCATTCACCTTCACCCACATCGATGATATTCTTGTCGCTAGTGAAAGCCAGGAGCAGCATATGGATCACCTTAGAGTGGATTTCAGCGTCTTCAGGAATACAACATCGTAATTAACCCGGCCAAACGCCAATTCGGCCGACCAGCCCTAGAAATCCTTGGACACATTCGTTTCTCGTAGAATTACTGCCATTCCACAGAAAATCTCGGCAATTGAAGACTACACAACTCCAACGTCTCTTCGCCAGCTACGTCGATTCCTTGGATTTATTAACTTCTACGGCAGATTCATACCAAACTGCGCGGACAAATGCAGACCGTTAACTGATCTTTTGCGGGGAAATCCAAAGAAGTTCAACATGACAACGTAAGCTATCGCCACGTTCTAATTAGTCAAAGCATCCCTTAGCACGCTCACTTCGCTGGCTAATCTCTCCACGGACAGTAGAGTGATGCTCGTGCTCAAAATTGACGCTTCTCAAGTGGCTGTCGGTGCCGTTCTACAAAAAGTCATTGACGACGAGTGCGCACCACTCTCCTTCTTTTCACGAAAGCTGCAACCGCCTCAAACCAGGTATTCTACCTTCAGCCGAGAACTACTTGCGATGTACCTCGCAGTAAAGCACTTTCGACACATCCTGGAAGGACGTCAATTCACCATCTACATGGACGACAAGCCCTTGATCCACGCCTTCAGCGCTGCCGCCGACCGCTACTCGCCTCGGGAAACTCGCCACTTGGACTACCTCGCGCAGTTCACCACTGACGTAAGGTACATCGAGGGACCCAGCAACGTCGAGGCAGATGCTCTATCTCGCGCATCTATTTCCCAGATCGCCAAGATTGATTTAAAGGAAATTGCCGCCCTGCAAGAGGACGATCCGGAATTTTCAAAAATCACTTCCGAAGCTTCCCTGCAGTTTGCTCTCTTACCAGTGCCAGGCAGTCGAATACGTATCCATTGTGATACATCGACAGGAAATCCACGTCCCTTTGTACCCAAGGATTACAGACGACGGATTTTCGAGCACCTGCACGGAATATCCCACCCGAGCAAACGCGCAACCACAAAACTCATCACAGACCGCTATGTTTGGCATGGCATGCGGAACGACATTCGTTGTTGGGCACAACAGTGTCTTGCCTGCCAACGTATTAAGGTACATCGCCATACCCGCTCTATCCCTGGAAAATTCCCACTTCCAGATGGACGCTTTCGGCATGTACATATTGATCTTGTTGGACCATTACCCTCATCCCGTGGGTGCACTCATCTTTTGACGTGCATCGATAGATTCACACGCTGGCCCCAAGCGTGCCCACTAGTGGATACATCTGCGGAAACCGTAGCCCGCACCTTCGTCTCTGGTTGGATCGCGAATTACGGTGTCCCGTCCCAGATCACAACAGACCGCGGAGGACAGTTCACGTCCCACCTCTTCGCAGAACTGAATCGTCTCCCGGGATGCGGACATTTTCGGACGACGGCTTACCATCCAGCCGCAAACGGCCTCGTTGAACGTCCATCGTCAATTGAAGGCTGCGCTCGTCGCCACTGAATCCAGCGCATCATGAGTTGACAAACTGCCACTGGTTCTGCTCGGCATTCGCAATACCGCAAAAGATGACATCGGTTGCACATCAGCCGATATGGTTTACGGAACAACTCTGCGACTCCCCGCCGAACTGCTGACCGACTCCACACCCCTGACTGCGATTGAAACGGCTCCGTATGTCTCCCGGCTCCGAGCCTTTATGCGAGAAATACGTGATCTGCCTACCCGTGTAACTTCCCGTACCAGTCACGTTGACAATTACCTTCTGGCGTGCCCGTACGTATTCACGCGGGTAGACCGTGTAAAACGGCCCCTCGAAGCACTGTACGACGGCCCATTCAAAGTCATCTCCCGCAGTGCCAAGTACTTCGTCATTGAACGCAACGGCCGCCCAGATTCAGTCAGCATCGACCGATTGAAGCCCGCGTACATGGAATCGAATACAGACCGAGGACCCCCTTCGACTCTGACTATTCCTCCACAGCCAGTCCCCATTGTGTTTTTTCCCTCGTCTCCCCTCCAGATACGCAGCCGATGCGCGAGTACTTGAGCATTTCACCCCCGTCCACGCCAGCAACACAACCCATGATGGAAACCCCGCTGCATTCACGGACAGCGGTGACAACCGACGACACGGACACCCTGCGCACACGCACTGGCCGTACCGTGGCACGACCCCGTCGGTACACACCGTAGATGGATATTTCCCTTTATATAAATATATATACAGTGGAACCCACTTACAACGAACTCGCTTACAACGAATTCC
>JACCGJ010021780.1:0-19292 GCA_013407085.1 Atriophallophorus winterbourni | reverse complement strand
ATGCAGAACTTATATGATTTCATTACTAAACGTTCATGCATTGACTATCTCTGCAACCCCTTGCGCAAGTGACACATTTTCACGATCCCACAAAACTCATCGATAGACATCTGTTAAAAATACAGTAGTGATTTGAAATCATTTATTCCTAGATATGTTGCAGGCCACTAATTCATTCTACACTGTTTAGCAAAGTGCGATAATAAGCAACGCCTCTAATGTTTTCGCTGACATCTGAGTTATTCGATAACACTCACTATCTCACCATCTCAAGAAAATGGCATGAAGTCTTTTGAATGCTCTCTTCATAAATCATGGCCATAACTTCATCATATTTTCGTATCATGAAAATAGAAAAAATAATGCAACCATGCGATGGAGCAAAGTACGAACCTGAGAATTCATTAATGCATGTAAAACTGAATCTTGCGGAACAAAGTCCACACAAACGAATGTATACTTGGAAGCAAAAAATCTATGACATCTTTGGTCTCCAGACTGTAGAGCTTGGCTTAGATCAGACGAACATCGAAACATATTCAGAACAATTCAGCAGCATAGCGAGTGAGGTCCCTGGTTGAGACGGAATTCCAATCGAGCTCACCAAGTACTGTAAAACTAATTAAATACAGCCACTATGCATTTTCACTGCTGGCTGGAGGTGTGCATTCAAGATTCAAAAATGAATTTTGTTAAATTATTAAATAACAACATAGAATATTTGTATAAGGAATATAAACATATACAAATATTGAGGCACTAGGAAGATCTACAAATTTTAATTTAGGAAAAATGTCATGTATTGTATCGGTAACCTCTCATCGGCTTGGTGAAAAGAAACCCTTTCCGTTTTTCTCAGTCGCATCTAGAAATATTGGGACCGATTGATGGCCTGGAAACATCGGACGCATCATCGGATAAGGCCAGGATACCACAGAAGAGTGAATCAACTTTGGCGGAGGTGGGGGCTCCGTTGAAGCTTTCCACCGACAGAAATTCTGGACGCTCGATTGGCTTATCAGCCATTTACAGTCCTGTGCCAACTGAACTGAAGATGGAAAATAAATTTGTTACGATAAATATCATGGGAGTTTGTTCAATAAAGTTATATAAACAACTTGTTGTTTTTTGGAATTACTGAACATAAATTTATCCTTCTTCATTAAAATCTTTAACACTTGATGATTGTACAACGTCCCCTGGTAAAATAAGCACTGATTATAAGAACCATCTACAGTTTAGGCTAAACTGTCAAATATCTAATGCCAATGTGTGATATGAGTTGCGCGTGGTATGGGTTGAGCAGAAACAAAAATGCCTCAGAGGATGAATCTTTGAGTTCAATATTTTATAGATGAGGATTAAATCCAATCAAACATCAGCCAGTGTACCAAAGTTGAAAAGGCATTATACGATGTTCATAATGGAGGTCGCAAAGACAGCCCACCATTTATTTTTCTCTGTGAAAAATCATATCTAGCATTTTGATTTCCTATTGTAACCACCTTCCCTTACCCAATTTAAGATGAATGGGTGATCGATGCGATTGCTATAATTTGAGAGAAATTTATCCTTCACATGTTGCAAGCAAATTGTTTTCTAAAGTATTAGCGTTGAGGCTAAAGGTTTTATTTGATATCGTCTAATTCGAATCTCAATGTGGCTTCCGCAAAAAAAGATTATTCATTGACAAGATCTTCTCCCTGATAACACTTCAACTCATGTGTCACGAATGTTATATGGCATTATATGCTGCTTTTAATGATCTAACAAATGTGCTTGAATAAGTTGGCAATGATGGTTTTTCAAAATGCTTGATATTATAGGCTGCCATCCAGGACTGCTTAAACTCGTTATTTATTTCTATTGTGACATGAAGGGCTCAGTCTATTTTAACGGTTGGATTTTAGAAGCATTTTAAATTTTCCGAGGAGTAAATCGTTGATATGTTCCAGCTTTTATGCTAACACACGTTTTTAATACGAAAACGGATGGTGATTATATCTGCGCGGTATGTCATGGCAATCTATTTACTTTGAACGGATGACGAGCAAAAACCGAGGTACGGGGTGTCCTAATCGGTGACTCGCAGTTTGCCGACGATGGAGTTATTTCTGCTTACTCACAAGAACAGAATCAGACGCTAATTGACTGTTTTTCGTCAGCGTGCAAAACATTTGTGACAATTATCATTAGCTAAACCGAAATAATCGGTCAAACGGTACTTTCGTCTCCTTTCATCACTGTTGCATAGGGTCAAACATGGACCAGTACATTATTCCACATGTCTCGTATCAACCATTGCGAATAACCTTCTGTTGAACGCAGAGATTTATAAGGGGATTACGAAAGCAGCTGCCTTCTTGTCCCGTTTAAACTCTCGTGTTTACAGCAACAACAATTTAACTATGAATACCAACATGAAGCTATACAGCGCGTGTGTACAAAACCTTTATATTACGAGAATAATACCTTAACCATCCACGCAAAAGACACGATCGTAGTATGACTGCTTTACACTTACAAACTACTGCCGTATCATTAATATTTCGTTGATGGAAAAGTATCAAATGCTATTTAACTTTTAAACTGGTCTACAGATCATGTCCACAATACTAAGGTACCGCCTTCTATGCTGGCATTCTCGTGTATAAAATTGAAAATGGGTATATTCTACAAGATTTATTTTATGTTCTGTTGAAATCAGGAAGTCGACCTTTAGACACGATTGAAACAGAGATATGAAATCTCACGGCCTTGACACTACAGTTTGTAAAGTAGTTGCACTTGACCGCTCACCTCAAGGGCACTGTTTCAAGCGTTATGTTTAAACTGTAGAAGAGCAGATACAGCTTTTTTCTGCAAAACGCAGGTCACGCTCACAGTGTGCAAATGACGCTGATAGACCAAGTACCGTCAATCGCTGTGTGCGTAATGGGAGAGATTGTCACTCCCAATCGGAATTTTTATTCATGTTAAACGCCCCGGTGTATGAAACCAGCATGCTTTGTGATTTCAATTCATGGTCAATAACGACCGAAGGAGGCCAACAAATTTCAACAAATGGTATTCCCTTTCTCAATAAACATAACAATTTTCTAAATATTATCAACTTAAATATTGACAATAGAAAGCCACCGGGACCCTCCGAATAGCAGGTCTTTTTTATACGGTAAAATCACCGCCTTCTATGTAATAAATTCCCAGCAACTTTCATACGGAATATTCTATATGCTTAGTAAAGGCATTCAATACAGGAAAGACAGAGTTTGAATGGGATGCACGTTGTATGGCCTGACCGACGTGATAAGTGTGTTACCTCGCTACTTCGTCATCTCCTATTCATTTTTTATGCCGTGTTGTCTGCCATCCATTGACCATGCTGATGTTGTTTATCGGCACAACGGAGGAAGATACCCTGATTTACGACTTTCAGCGGGTCACACCAGTATGACCTAACACTGTACTTCCTCATTAAAAGGTTAGTCTTGTCGATGCTCCTTCCATATGTAAAACAGTTTCCTTCGAATCTACCGCATTACAGTGGTATAGGATGATTTCACGTGAGGTAATTTTCTGGCAGGCAGAAGACCTTTTGTAGTCAGAAATTATTTCAGTCATTATTTCGGCCTCTTTTAGTACATTGTACCCAAGCATGGTGTTCTCGATACGAGAATGTCATCGTTAGAGTTAAAATGTGTACAGCGTCTCGCAACTAGTATTATGAAAATTCAGTGAGAGAAACCTAACTCTGAACTTCTGAAGTCTCTAGATCTCTTCCCTAATAATAGAACGAAAGGAAGCAATTTTTGTTTCAGGTGGAAAATCCAGAAGAGAGTCCTTGGACAACCATTGTAACCAAAGTGACTGGAGTCGAAATAAACATTAAAATTCACCTCAGATTCCGACAACACAGCATCTTGCGGCAATGCATTTCAATTCAATAACACCCGAGGAGACAAAGTGAGTTGCCACAGGAATCGCAGCGTTCTCTGCTGTAATTTAAGAGGTGACCTTATTAGTACCTTTAAGGTCATGGAGAGGGTTAACTTGCATCCGAATGCATGACCATATCCACAACAAGCCCCGATTCAAGTAACTAATGTCATTCGCTTAAATTTCATAAACGGCAATGGCGACTTGACTCCAGGAAACACTTCTCCAGCATCGGGTTGAAGAATTTTTGTAATAGTTTCCCAAAACATCTAATTACCTGCAGTTCAGTCATGAATTTAAAGCAAAATCTGCACCTCATTAGAAGTGAGTTATTTTCTTAATAGTCCCCCCAAATTGTTAAGTCATGGAAGTAAGACCTATGTGACAAGACTCAAAGACATCGATCTGTTCTGATTAAATGTACGGCGACTTCGAGGCGACATAATAGTGTCGTTTAAGATTCTAGAGGTTCCCGCACAATAATTCTTCAACCCAAGACTAAAGCGATTTTCCCTATTTTGGCGATTGACAGACTTCGTCCAGTCGACAAAGTATTATCACAGATAAAGCCACGTCAGATCCCAGAAAAAAGCCGCAGCTGAATTATGGATCAGTTCTTTTAGAAACGCAAACGATATTCCCACAAGTGGCAATCAAAATTACAGGAATGCAGCATGCATATCAAATTAGATGTGAAGAGGAATTCCGATAAGAAGGACATTTGTAGTAATAAATCGCTGTACAAAGTCAAAATGTGTGCAGTGGTTCAGACAAGCAAACTGTGGAAAAAGCACCATTAACCCCAAACTCACTTTGTAGATGCGTCCGGAAACAAGGGCGTATGAGCCGTACGAAGCGTATACTAATTGTCGCAGAAAATCTAGGCACGTGATTGGCTTCTAGCCACATTCAGCCCTTTGCAACGTGAACATTAACTTAAACGAAATGGGCGGTTAAGTTGAAACTTCCTCCAAACCTAGATAAGAGTCACTTGCTTTCTACACTGGCAGCTAACATGGTTGTCTCTACGCCATTAGCCGATCAATATGCAGATGCAGCTCGAAGGGCCATGAGGAAAATTTTAGACCACGTTCAGCCATCACTGTTAGAAAGGTAAGTGCTGTCACTAATCTACAAGGCAAAAGTAAGGCTGTATCAAGAATACTGTACTGTTTAACTAGAAGAATATGGTGCAGCTAAAACAGGTACAGAAGCTGGCCACTCGTATGATCGAGCGGTTGGCATGCACCGACTATGAAAATCGTCTATTAGCATTCGGACTTTTCTCGCATAGAAGGAGGCAGCTCAGGGTATGTTATACAGACCTTCAAAGTTGTCAAAGCATTAGGCTGTCTCGAATTGGATGACTTCTTTCGTTTCTCTACTCTGGTTGGTACACCAGGGCACAATCTCGAGCTCATTAAAAAAGCACACCATGCTGGAAGGCAGAAAGCACTTCTTTCGCATGCGTTTAGTAAACGCGTGTAACTCACTACCCGCAGAACTTGTCTCAGTAAATGAACTGAATGCGTTCAAACATGTGTTAAATGAGCGGTGGCAGGTGCTTTTTCCGGAGTATTATCCAAAAAATTAAATACCTCCCTAATTGCTGTAAAAACAGCACAAATATTGTGAAAATCTTTTTCAAACACACAAACGCGTTTTCTCTCCAAATTTTTGCATTTTGGCAACATTAACTGTTATGCATAGCCTTTTCAATCTTTCAGACGTGCAACTTGCATTAACTCGCTCACTTTTTACTGAGATTTCAGTAAGGCCTTTGTAGTGGATAAGTGCAAAATATAACATCTGAACGTGTTCGCAAAGTACTTTTTCGGTTAAGATCCTTCCGATCCAGTAGTAGACACGATGTATTCATTCCACTGTACAAGGCATTAGTTCAGCCGCATTCAGATTATTGTGTCCCGGCAACTTCCGTAAACAGTTCAAACATAAGCTGGATGAACTGTGGCAGGTGCTCTTCCCGCAGCATTACCCTTAACACCAAATCCCTCCATCTGCATGGTCAGAAAACACAAAAATATTTGCGAAATCATTTTGAAACACAAAAAGCGTATCTTTTTCATTTTTTTCGTATTTGTTAAAATAAACTGCTGTCCATCATATTTTCATTCGATTGGACATGCAACATGCATCAACTCTCTCACCTTTTGGTGATGAGATCTCTACCACCTTCCATTCACAGTTACACACGTCTGTGTTACTTACAAAGCAATCCTGGTAGTGGCGAGTGTTGTCAAGCACACCTCCGAAAGAATCTAGGCACTCGTTTTGACTTGGTCGACTATCGCACTGTAATACTGATACTGATACTGATACTGAATTAATTAACTTCGCGGTCGTTGAGGATATCTAACGAACAATGAAAAACGTTTTGACAGTGGTGGTTGCTTCTCTGCAGCTCATTAGCCACTTACTGTCCTGTGCAACTGAATTGAAGGGAAGCCTGTCGAAGCTCTCTACCTAGACTTGAGCAAGGATTTCAATTCCGTAAATGACCGCCTTCTAGAGATTAAGCTGCAGCAAAAGGCATACGTGGTAGTTTACTTGCTTGAAAAAAGGAGTTCCTTACAGGTAGGACATTCCGAGTTAGGGTAGAATCTACGCTGTCGAATCAAAGCCACGTGATCAGTGGTGTACCCCAAGGGTCGGTACTCGGTCCTCTTCTATTCCTGATTTTCATCTATGATTTGTCGTCAGTTTTGAAGTGCCCATTCTTCATTTTCGCGGATGACGTGCAATTTATCGGATAAACGGATGAAGATACATTGAACGGGTCATAAATTGTTCATACCGGTGTGACCTCACACTGAACATTGATAAGAGCCAACTCTTATCAGCAATGGTTGATAAGATTTCAGTTCATGTGTCGGGCAATTCTCTAACTATAGCGCCACACCGCGTGCTAAACATTTGGGAGTTCTAGTTAGGACTGACTTTAAATGGGAGGACCAATGCGCCGCTGCAGCTCAACGTGCTGGCAAAGTGCTCTTTCGGCTGAGATCCGTGTTATCCTGCGGAAGACCCAATGTATTCCTGCCCCTTTACAAGGCACTAGTTCGGCCGCATTTATAATATTGTGTTCAGGCGTGGTGCCCTTACTAAAAGAATGACATCGTTCGACTCGGAAGCGTACAGCGTCTCGCAACTCGCATTATTGAGGGTCAGCAAGGGAAACCTTACGCTGCACTCCTGAAGTCACTAGATCTTTTCTCACTTACGCGTCGTCGTTTAAGAGGTGACTTATTTGAAACCTTCAAGATCTTGAAGCGGTTAAGTGGGGTTATAATGAACGACTTTTTTGCCTTAAGTCCCGAGCTTGGCAGCCGCGGACATTCGCTCAAACTTGCTGAGGAGCGATGTAGGCTAGACTCCCGAACAAACTTTTTCAGCCTCAGGGTGGTAAATTTCTGGATCAGGCTTCTAGAAGATCTTATATCCTGCTGTTCTTTCGCAAGTTTTAAGAACGGTTTTGACCGCAACTGTGTGAAGCTTTTTCACGAATTCTTCCCCTAATTTCTATGCAAGATTAGGTAGTTTACCATTTTTAGCGTTGTCTGGTATGTAAGTAAATGCTGGAGTTCTGTTTTTGAAGGTACACAAAACTTCTTTAGCTGACCTCTCTACGTACTGGTGAAGAGAAATTTAGTTTCATTTTTCCAGCATCATTAATAACGAGGTGCTTCCTAAGTACGACCTGGATAATCACTGACGTCGCGATCGTCGAGGATATCCAAATCACAATAAAAAACGCTTTGGCAGTGGTGGTTGCTTGCAGCTTTTTACCGAAAGAATTTCTGGACGCTCGATTGACTAGTTAGCCACTTACTGTCCTGTGCAACTAAACTGAACTGAGCTCTGATTAAATATTACAAAATGTTGCCGATTCTGTGAAATTACAATCTATATTACCTGCACTACTAAGATATAAATATCTATTTCATATACCTTCATCATGGCTCACATTACTTTTCCATGCTTAAAGGCTGGTTGTGGTAAGCAAGTAGCCAAAGTTATTGAGAGTTGTGCATGCAGACCCTGGGCGCACCAAAAGTGCTCTAGTATACCAAAAGACCATTACACCATATATGCAGCCCATACATGGTTCGAATTGGCCTGCGTGGAGTGCAAGGAAGTTGCAACGGAGAATTACCGTAAGCAAGTTTCCCAGTTACTGGCAACTCTGCAGGAACCAACCCAAAGATCCTACGCGAAAGTTGCAGCCTCGCTCAAACCAATCTTACATAAGCCGGCGGATATGAGAAAATCTGCGGAAGGAAGACAGGGGAAAACTAACAACAATGTTGTTAGTCAGCGTAAGAAAAAGTGCCAGTCAGCTCAAAAGTTACCGCGCTCCCCAACAAGTAAGAAAACCGAGTCACGTCTCGGTAATTTAGCGACAATTAACTCGCAGCGAATTGCGAGCGTTGCAAAAAAGGTGCTTTTCCCGAGAAGAGTTTAAAAACCAGGACCAGAAATATTCTGATCCATAACGAGCAAGAGCCTTTTATACAGGAGGCTAAAGCACGACGCAGTTTAGATCGCAAATGCGTACAAAATTTACTGCGTCTGGCAGACCTTAAGCCCAATCTACAGATATTTCGGGTACACAGAATCGGTCTGTATAAGAAAGGAAACCAAGCAAGGCCAATCTTGGTGGAATTCAGAAACCAGAGAGACAGAGACCTGTTTCTCTCCAAAGGCGACCAAATACATACCAATACAATTGGTTTGTATAGATTGGTGCCAGATAGCCGCCCAGTTTTCGCAAATTATTTTGCGTTCCAGCGTTCGGGTAGCAAAGTAGCCAAACGGAAGAGCAACTCAGATAAGCGCCGATGGAATAAATCCGCAACAGCGGATATTTTAATCAAGAACGCTCAAGTGCTGGTAGAAAATATAGGCGACTAATCTTGGCAAATTTGTGATGCAGCAAACGAAAGCCTCGCTTCATATGTGCTTAACGCTTCTGCATTAACAACCTCTACACCACGACCTTCCAGGGACGTAGATTCTCCACAAAGCACTAATTTGGACATATTAAAAAACTTGGTAATACCTCGGGTTTTGCGCCCGAGGGTTCTCCGAAATTAGGCGGGGTATATCGAAATGCTGTGAGCATGCTATACACAAATGCTTGCAGTGTGTGTAGTAAATGGCTGGAATTAATGCAGAAAGCCTCCAATAGTAAATCCAGGATCATAGGTATATCAGAGGCTTGGCTTCAAGATAAAGACATTACTCCAGTTGATCTTCTTTCGACATATACAGCCATCACATCGGAGAGACCAGATGGTAGACGCGGAGGAGGCGCTATAATACTACTAAAGCATGGTAATAAATACCAAGACTCTGGCATCAAAATGGCCAGACACTGGCGGAGATATACAGCCTTACCAACCAATAGAAATTGGTCGTGCTGTAAGGCTTCCAGAAACAACACAGTAAAGCTACAACGGAAGCTTAAGCGAAGCTACGAAACTTACCCAGCGAAATCTGCTAAAAGGAACCCTTAGAAGTATTTTAGTTATATTCAGTCTAAGGGTAAGACAAGAGAGCACATAGGTACACTAATATTAAAAAATGGCGAGAAACCAATTTTGACCCCGAAAAGGCAGCAGGTTTGCTGGATATTTTCGAAGCGTACACAAAATGGATGGCGGCGATGCGATTCACTCAGTCTTAACTCTTAGTACGGAAATAGTGCCTCACTAAGCGAAGTAGTTTTTTGCACGGATGATGTCACGCGTGTCCTAAAGAATCTAGAAGGAAATAAATCTGCCGGATCTGACGATGTTCATCCTAAATTGTAAAGGAAATATCTAACGTACTAGCAGAGCCTCTATGTGAAGTACACAACGAATCGCTCTGTAAAGGCATCCTACCAGATGACTCGAAGAAAGCTATTGTCGTACCCATTCCAAAGGGAGGTTGCGCGAACATAGTTGAGAATTTCCGACCGGTAAGCTTGACTAGTGTTTAATGTAAAACCTTGGAGAGACTTATCAGGGATCGGATGTGCAGCCACCTCGTGCACAATTCCTCATTATGCACGGTTCAACATGGCTTTCTTAAAGGAAGGTCGTTTCTCTCGAATCTTCTATGCTTTTTAGATAGAGTTTCTAAGACACTAGATGAAGGCGGACGGGTAAAGGTCTTTTACTTAGACTTTAGTGAGGCGTTTGACTCGGTTAGTCACAGGTTCCTAGGGATGAAGCTCGCGGCCAAAGTCATATCTGGTAAGCTTCACGACTGTATAACCAGTTTTCTTCATGATAAATCCTCTTAGCTCCGTGTAGGCGATACTACTTCTGAATTCGCAGCAGTTACCAGTGGGGTCCCACAAGGTTCAGTATTAGGCCCAATACTCTTTCTGATCGTCATCGATGATCTGGCATCGCAGTTGTCATGTTCCTGCTACATGTTTGCTGATGATGTCAAATTTACCGGATCCAGTGATCACGGTGATTTGTTGAGAGATATTGAAAAGGTCATTAAATGGTCGCAGGATTGGGATGTTTATCTGAACTATAGTAAATGTCATCTTTTGTTTACAGCAGTCGACAGAATTACAGTAACTGCGAATAACGGTAGGATCGACATCCAATCTATTTAGAGGATTAAGGATTTCGGTATAGTCGTAACAGCGGACATCAAATGGGCTGCGCAGTGTGCCTCAGCTGCACAACGAGCTAGAGGAGAACTCTTCAGGCTTAAATCCGTTCTGACATGTAGAACGCCGGAAGTGTTTATCCCTTTATATACGGCTATTTTCAGGCCGCATTTAGAATACTGCGTGCAAGCCTAGAGCCCCTTCTTTCAAAAAACATATTACTATTAGAAAGAGTCCAACGACTGGCTACGAAAATGGTTGAAGGTATGTTTTGGAAACTCTACGAAGAACGTCTAATTTCTTTAGGTCTTTTCTCCATTCGGCGTCGGCATCTACGAGGTGACCTCATAGGAACTTTCAAAATCCTGAAAGGCTTAGGCGACAAGGGTTTTCAAATCCTGTTCTCTCGAACGATCAACCCCTCAACTAGAGGACATACATTGAAGCTCGCGAAAAATCACAGCCGTCTGAATCTTAGGCAACACTTTTTCAGTGAAAGAGTGGTAAGCTTCTGGAACAAGCTGCCTGAGGAACTAATAGCTTGCACATCAATAGGTGCATTCAAAAAGGGTTTAGATGCGTTGTAGCATGGGCTTTTCCCAGAATTTTTCCCGTGAATATGCAGGTTGTCTCTCGACAGAATAGTCCATTTTTTGTTCATTCAGAATGTTTATGGTCTTAAACACGATTTAAAAAATCCTGTTATATAATGCCACGTGGCCATGCTCTAAAGCTTCAAAAGCGAAGGCCACTATGCCTACCACAGGGATTCACGCTCTCAACAAGAATTGTTAACTTATTGAATGCGCTTCCAGAAGTAATTATCTAAGCAAGCTCTGAAAACCGACTCAAGCAATTTCGGTTAAGGTATTGCCTGTAATCACGGCGAAGCTGAACAACACTGGACAGGATTTCTTCAACTGAGGTTCTCCTGGACTATGTTGCTGATATAAAGATATGCGGCTTACAAGGGCTTGACCCCCAGTCGTCTATCAAGAAGAAGAAGAAGAAGAAGAAGAAGAAGAAGAAGAAGAAATGTCATGTTTTAAATGTACGCACCAATTTTCGATAGCTAACCTCTCACCGCTTTTATCAGTCGCAGCTACAAATTCTGAGGCCGAAGGACGGCTTGGAAAACACCGCACATACCATCGTATACGACGAGGATACCAGAGAAAAATGAACGAACTTTGGCATCATGTGCCAACTGAACTGAACTAATCCCTTGGTGTCGCGATCGTCCAGGATATCCAAATCACAATAAGAAAAAAACGCTTTGGCAGTGGTGGTTGCATGCAGCTTTTCACCGAAAGAAATTCTGGACGCTCGATTGGCTAGTTAGACACTTACTGTCCTATGCAACTTCAGTAACGTGCTTCAAAAATAGACTAGACTCGATCTGGCGCTCTGTGTTTCCAAATTTTTATCCCTAATTTTATAGTTGTTCTTCAATTTGTCGTTGGAACGCACTAATGCCTCTCCTCACCTGTTGGGTGAGGGAGTTTTTCTGTTGCATTCCAGCCAAAGTCATACCAGAAGGATATTGAACCTACTATTCGAAGTGGTGGACGCTCTTTTGGCTTACCACCGGAAGTATTCTGGACGCTCGATTGGCGACTGCCACATATCGTCCTGTGCTAACTGAACTGAACTGAACTGAACTGAACTTATACAACTCCAACTTGATTGTATTTCCCACGCTCCGATAAATATCATTACGAATTTTTGCTATTCCTTGAATTTACAGTAAAATAGAATAACTATTTGACTATATTATTGATATTTTTCTGATTAATTACGCCAGTAATAAAATCAGCTTGTATTTTTCTACTGAACTATCATTACTCACCTTTTACTGATAGATATGAGTTCAAAAAATACCTGCCTCAACAGAAAATGTGGCAAAATGGTGGCTAAGGGCATCGAGTGCACAGCTTGCAAGCGTTGGGCTCACCCTAGCTGCTCAGGCATACATAAATCTCACTACGGGATTTATGCAAAATACCGCTGGTTGCAGTGGTATTGTTCCGGCTGTCACGAGGCTGCCACTGGCGCCGCTTGCCAAAAGCCAAGGAATAGAGTGACGTCGCGAAGCTCGTCAGATTTTGCAGCCGCCCAATCGTATGCATCTGTGGTGAGAGCAAATATAAGTTCTGAGACTACAGCAGGCAACGCTATAGCGCACAAATCTAGCCGCTGCAAAGTTCTTCCAAGCAAGCTACCTCTCCTAAGGTGGTAAATAAAGCCAGGACTTCAAGTAAGCGTGCTATCAAAAAGGCGAAAAAAGGGCATCCCCTGAAGTAGACGTAGCTATCCAGTTACCTAGTCCTTCAAAGCAAGCTTCCTCTGCGAAGGTCGTAAACGTAGCCCAAACTCCGCAAAAACGTACCAAGCAAGGTAAAGCCCGTACTCAACGGAAGAAACATGGCAATGTTGCTGGCTCACCCGACCTGGATAAAATTATCCAGGAATTAAACGGTTTGCGTAAGCAAGTTGAGTCACTTAATGGCACTTCTTATTACTCTTCAAAAACTAGAACCCGAAATGTTCTAGTTTTCAATCGAGCGGAGCCTTTTATTAGGGAATCAAAAAGTCGAAGAGATTTTGATCGCAGATGTATTAGCGATCTCATCCGGATGGTAGGTCTAAAGCCTTCTACTCCCACGGTGCGAGTTCACCGTGTAGGGAGATGGAAGATGGATAACCGCCCTAGGCCGATACTGGTAGAATTCAAGTACCAGGCGGATCGGGATTGCGTTATTGTCTAGGGCTGAATACATCGCCACAACAACTCTAGACAAGCTTCAGGTTAAGCCAGACAACCCTCCATCTCATATTAGACAAAACCCTTCCGCTCCACATAGGAGAAACTTCGCTTTAAGGACATCTGCTATCCGTAAGACTGATGCAAACCGTAGCGCTAGTGAATCCGTTAAGATCTTACCGAAAAGCTCATCGCTACGAGTCTGGCTGTCCGGATTAGACGACGTTGACGCGCTTATCGAAAATGAAGATGGGAGCCAAGCAAATTTCTCTAGTTGTTGCTCTTCGATAGAGGCGGCCTCAATCTTCAGTCAACGGTCCGTAACATCCATGCAAGAGGTTGTTGAACCAGATACTCCTGCTTTAAGTAGCACGCCAAAAAACGTGCACCTCCCTCGGGTGCTTCGACCGAGGGCCAATCAGGGTTAGTTTCAGAAGCACGCAAAACCAGCGCCCCAGTGCTGTACGCTAATGTGTGCAGCATAAGGAATAAGTGGGCTGACCTCTCTCTTCGTGTGGCTGAGTTGCACCCCCGGGTTATAGCGCTTTCTGAGACATGGCTGTCCGCGCTTGACGATGTGCCAACAAACATCAGCGAGCAGTATCTCGTCATTAGATGCGATAGACCTGGCGACAGGAGAGGCGGTGGCGTTGCACTCCTCCTAGAGTATGGCTTGCACAATACAGGAACGGGTATATCCCTAACCAGTGAAAACGTCCAAGTTGTTACGAGTATCCTGACTTGCTACAAGTCAGCCCTCGCAATTGCTTGTGTCTACGTCACACCCAGTGCAGTCCAGCAGGAGATTACACAGCTGATTGAGACGCTCGACAGGTTGTTTCAATCAGCTCCCAGCGTACTCATCTTAGGTGATTTCAACCTCCCGGACATAAATTGGGCCGTCTCTGTAGGTTTAGTCACCAAGCAATCCGAAATGTTTCTCGAATGGCTCCATGATCATGCGCTGCATCAGCATGTGAGTGATCCTACGAGGTTTCGTAATGGATGTACTCCATCCACTCTCGACCTAGTATTGTCGTCCCAGCCCGAAGCAGTTAGATTTTTAAAATACCTACCACCGCTCGGCAAAAGCGATCACGTAATGATAAGCTTCGAAGCGGTACTGCGGTTTCACAAACCTACTGCTCGCCCTAGACGAAATTTTAGGCTTGTAGACTGGGATTTTCTTCTACAGACTTCAAAATCTTTCTTTCAGTTCTCTAACGATTTTAATGTAAGTGAAAACTGGGATAGAATTTGTAAGTATCTTAAGGAGTTACAAGACAAGCACGCTCCGCTGCAAGTCGTGAAAAAGCATCATAGGCCGCCCTGGTGGACTCCTCGAGTTCGTCGGTCTACCCGAAAACGAGATCGTTTATGGCGGCAATATAAGCTATCTCTTACTTCTGGTTCTTGGGTCCGATACAAAACCGCTCGGAACTCTTGTGTTAAAATACAGCGTTTGCTCAAACAGGAGTTTGAGTTATCCTTAGCTAGGGATGCTAAATCCAATCCCAAAAGATTTTATAGCTACGCTCAATCGAAAGGAAAAACCAGGGAAAACATTGGAGATTTAAATCTGGAGGACGGAAAAGTAGCCGATACCGACCTGTCTAAGGCGAGTGCCTTCTCTAGGTTCTTCAGTGGCGTTCAAAGACGTGATAATTCTTTAATTGCTCCGTCTAGCTCGTTTAATCTACTACCTGGCGCTCCTGCACTAGATGAGTTGTCCTTCATGGAATCCGAGGTGTATGAAGCACTTATCCATGTTCGCGTCAACAAAGCTGAGGGACCAGACGGTATCCACTCGATTATGCTAAAGAATCTTGCCCCAGTGCTTACAGAACCCTTATGCAAGCTCTTCAATTCATGCTTGAACATGGGAGTGGTTCCTAGTGAGTGGAAAGAAGCTATAATCGTGCCAGTACACAAAGGTGGTTGCAGCTCAACTGTTGGTAACTATAGACCTGTCAGCCTGACTAGCATCGCCTCGAAAGTAATGGAGAAACTGCTGCGTGACAAAATCTGTCAGCATCTTTGTCGGCATTCTCTACTGAGTGTAACTCAGCATGGATTTCTTAAGGGTAGATCCTGCCTGACAAACCTTCTTAGTTTTCTCAATACTGCCACTAAAAGGATGGATGAAGGGAAGCCTGTCGAAGCCCTCTACCTAGACTTCAGCAAGGCTTTTGATTCCGTAAACCACCGCCTTCTAGAGATTAAGCTAGCAGCAAAAGGCATTCGGGGTAGTCTACTTGCTTGGATAAAGGCCTTCCTAACAGGTAGGACATTCCGAGTTAGGGTAGGATCTACGCTGTCGAATGAAACCGACGTAATCAGTGGTGTACCCCAAGGTTCGGTGCTTGTTCCTCTTCTATTCCTGAATTTTCATCGATGACTTGTCCTCTGCATTGAAGTGCCCATGCTTCATTTTTGCGGATGATGTTAAATTCATCGGATCAACGGACGAAGATACCTTGATGCACGACCTTGAACGGGTCATAAACTGGTCACACCAGTGGGACCTCCCACTTAACCTTGATAAGAGCCAACTCTTGTCAGCACTGGTTGATAAGATTTCAGTTCAGGTGTCGGGCAATTCTCTCACTGTAAGCGCCACACAGCGTGTTAAGGATTTAGGAGTACTGGTTAGGACGGACTTCAAATGGGAGGACCAATGCGCCGCTGCAGCTCAACGTGCTCGCAAAGTTCTCTTTCGGCTGAGATCCGTGTTATCCAGCAGAAGACCCGAGGTATTCCTGCCCCTTTACAAGGCATTAGTTAGGCCGCACTTAGAATATTGTGTCCAGGCGTGGTGCCCTTACTACAAGAAGGATATCGTTCAACTCGAAAGCGTACAGCGTCTCGCAACTCGCATGATTGAGGGTCAGCGAGGGAAACTTACGCTGCACGCCTAAAGTCCCTAGATCTTTTTTCACTTACGCGCCGTCGTTTGAGAGGTGACTTAATTGAAACCTTTAAGATCTTGAAGGGGTTAAGTGGCGTTATCATGACCGACTTCTTTGCCTTAAGTCCTGAGCTGGGCACCCGGGGCCATTCACTCAAACTTGCTAAGGAGCGATGTAGACTAGACTCCAGGAAAAACTTTTTCAGCCTCAGGGTGGTAAATTTCTGGAACCGGCTTCCAGAAGAATTTATATCCTGCAGTTCTGTCGTAAGTTTTAAGCAGGGTTTGGACCGCATCTGGGGTAAGCTTTTTCCTGAATTCTCCCCCTATTTTTCATGCAAGATTAGGTTGTTCACCATTTTTATCGTTGTTTGGTAAGTAAGTAAATGCTAAAGTTCTGTTTGTTTAATACACAACTCTTCTTTTGCTGACCTCTCACCGTACTGGTGGGGAGAAATGTATTCTTATCTTTCCAGCATCATTCATTACGTGGTGCTTCCTCGCGCTTCCTCGTCGTGCTTCGATCCACCGCACAATCCACCCTGCGGTTTTTTACAAGCTCCCCGCTTTTTATACCGTAATAAACTATTGATCTATTGAAATACAACCCGGATAATCCCTTGGCATCGCGATCGTCGAGGATATCCAAATCACAATAGAAAAAACGCTTTGGCAGTGGTGGTTGCTTCTCTGCAGCTTTTCACCGAAAGAAATTCTGGACGCTCGATTGGCTCGTTCGCCACTTACTGTCCTGTGCAACTGAACTGCAACTGAACTGAACTGAACTGAACTGACCCATTTTTTCACCGCGTTGTTCAAATTTTCCTGTTTCATGCAGTCGTCAATTGTTTTGTAGTTAATGTGTTGCTTCACATCATCCCTTCCATGTGTAATAAATCAAATACACTGATCTTTATATCATTGCTTGTTATGTTAGAGCTAAAATACAGCGACGGAGGGATATTCGACAATTTTCTAGTGTTATGTGTTCCATTGGTCTATGACTGAAGGGCAATTAGGTAGGTAGTATGAGGAACGATTACTGAGTCTAGATCTCTTCTCACCAAAAAGAAGGCGGTCACTTGGGGACCTGATTGGAACCTTCACAATCATGACAGATTTCAGTTCTGTTCATTCAATTGAAATTTATGCTCTCGTGCCAAGTGTATCAGTATCACAGGGTTATCAAGGCCACCTATTAAAACTGGCCGAGCGACATGTCAGGTATAATGTTCGTAAGTACTTCTTCATTGAAAAAGTAGTAAATTACTGGAATCGTCTTCGCAAAACAGTTGTTTGTTCCACTTCGATAGGGTTTCAAGAAGGGACTTGACCTTGTGTGGCCTTTTTTAATTCCTGCTTTTTATTCGTAATTGAATAGTTGGTATGATTTTCATGTTTTCTTTGGAACGCACTAATGCTTCTCACCTATTGGTGAAGGGGGTTTTTCTGTTGCATTCTAGATTACTCTCATACTCGAAGAAATTTGTGGAGATATTGTTTGAAGTGGTTTACGATTTTCTGTGGCATACCACCGAAAGAAATCTGTACGCTCGATTTCCTTTTTATCCACTTACTGTCCTGTGCAAACTGAATTGAATTTTTACAGAGTTCTTAAAAAGGAACAATGTCCTGTAGAAATTGCTATTCTCTGAATAATTAATGCTATGCTGCTCGTGTGTTACATGCTTTACTGTATGATAGTGAAACCTAAACCATCTGCGAAAGACAGAAACGGAAACTGAATGCTTATTCGGTGGATCCATTCTTTTTGTTCACCACTATTGTACAAGAGTTTTGCAAAATTATGTTGACCAACTGCTCAAACCTCGAAATGTGATAGGTCTGAATTGTTTAAATTTACCATTAGTGCATTTAGACAATGATACCCAATCGTAACATTTCTCATTCATTTTCTGATTAATGTTATTATCTTCTTCTCTATATCTTGCATGATTGAATATAATACTGTTAGGAGTGTAACCTCCGAACGTACATTATGTAGTAGTTGCCAGTTTACATAAAACCTTTTTCAGCTTGCCATTGATGCTTTTGTACTTCAACAATAAAATTCCATTTCGAATCACTCGTGCTTCCGTCTGAACCAGTCTGTTTTGGGAATCTAGTGTATTTCCCATGACTTTGGAACATAAAAATTTGGCGACGCGGTATTACAGAACGCATAATGTCTATACCAGTAGATGTATCAAAGCTTCTTCGAGATCAACATGAGCTGTTTGAATAAAGTCAAATGCGCATGATCGAATTACTCACACGACGTCTCAACTCGATAGCACCGGTTGGACAATCTCCTGTGTATTCCGAAACAATAGATTCTGTCTGCTACTATCACTGAGTTCCATGGCGAACCTTAATCTGAACACACATTTGATGACTGGTACAAGCGTTTGGAGGACGCCTTTCAGCATGAGCTCAACAGCCAAGATTCCGCCTGGAAAGTACGTTTATTGGTTAGGAAGCTTGGCGCGGTTTTACATGAACGTTTTACCTATTTTATCTTGCCGTAACAACCCAAAAATCTCACATTTGATGGAACGGTAGCTCAACTCCGTGATATATTTGGCGACCAAGCTTCATTGTTCAATCTTCGATACAACTGTTTAAAGTTATCCCAAATGGCGTCCGATGACTGTCATATTTGCAGGAATCGTCAACCGAGAGTCTGAAAGGTTCCAGTTGAAATCACTGACCGAAGATCTGTCCAAATGCCTCATATTTGTTGCTGATCTCTCCTCTCACAATGATTCAGACATTCGTATGCGGTTGCTGTTCAAATTGGATCAAAATCCCAATATGACTGTTCAAGATATAACCATTGAATGTCAAAGTCTGCTAAATCTTAAGCACAATACTGCGGTGGTGCAGCTATCAGCTCAGCCAGAAAGTTTGGTCAAGAAGGCGAAACTAACCTCAGTCTCACATTCAAAAAACTCAACACCATGTTGTCGTGTGGTGAATAACATTTCAAAACGGTTTTTTGTTCATTTAAAAAGCACCAATACCAGACATGCAATCACAGAGGTCACAAG
>JACCGJ010021779.1:0-16768 GCA_013407085.1 Atriophallophorus winterbourni | reverse complement strand
GAATTCCGTCGTCACCAGGGGCCTCCCATTCGCTAAGCGGTCGATTGCCTTATTGAGCTCATCAAGAGTAGGAGGGGTATCTAGATGTTCAATGGTCGGCAACCGTTCGACATTTTCAAGTGCATGCGGTAGAACCGTACTGTCCCTAGAGTAGAGAGAGGAGAAGTGCTCTACCCATCTTTCCATCTGTTGAGTTTTGTCGACAATCGGCTTACCAGATAAAGACTTAATGGGAGCCGTTTTACGTTTGTTTGGGCCAATGGCTCTCTTGATCCCATCATACATACCGTGAAAAATGCCGGTATCCGCAGCTCTTTGGATATTGAGGCTAACTTCAGTCCAATAGTCGTTTGCACAACGCCTTGCAGTCTGTTGGACCTTATTTCTAGCTGCTCTTAGAAGACGTAAGTTTTCATCTGTTGGCATACCTTTGAACCTCAAGAACGCTGAGCGTTTCTCATCCAGCACAGCAGTCATCTCAGAAGCGTTTGCTTCGAACCAGTCGCTCGTTCGAGCTTTCTTCGGACCGAACGTGGAAAGTGCGACTCGGCATATGCAGCTTCTTATCAATTCCCAGTTTTCTGAAGCAGATTCAAGTGGGGTTGTCTTGTTGAACTCGTCCGTGAAGGCTTTTGCGAATCTCGCAGTTAGATTAGGTTCGCACATGCGAGTGACGTCTATCCTAGGCTTAGCCGACAATTTGGTGCGGTGAAATCTCGTGTGGGGAAGCTTCAGTTTTGCACAGACCAGTGAATGATCAGTGTCACAGTCTGCGCTTTGATATGATCTGGTGAGGAGCACGCTTCCATATTAGTTCGCTTAACACGAATAAGATCAAGCTGATGCCAATGCTTAGAGCGAGGATGTTTCCAAGAGATTTATGCTGTGGTTTTGTTTGAAAGAAAGTGGTACTGATACAAAGATTGAACTGTGTGCACAATTCTAAAAGGCGTTGCCCATTTTCATTGGTTTTACCTACACCGAACCTTCCGAGACAGTTTTGCCAAGACTCGTAATCTGCACCAACTCTGGCATTGAAATCACCCAATACCACTACACAGTTTTTCTGTGGCACGTTTTTCAGGACGGCTGTGAGGTTATGATAAAAAGCGTCTTTTTCAGCAGGCGTCGCAGAGAGCGTCGGTGCATAAACGTTGACCAACGTAATGGTACCAGTAATGCACCTCAGATTTAAAGTCCAAATCCGTTCGCTCCCGCTGCTGCTCGGTTCTGTTGCTTTTAATATGTCGTTTCGCACGGCAAACCCAACTCCATACAGTCGAGGCTCATCGGAACCTCTTCCTTTCCAAAAGAATGTGTAATCACTTTCTGTTAGCTTACCAGTGTCTGGTAAGCGCGTCTCTTGTAGGGCAGCCACGTCGACATTCAGCCTTTTAGCTCGTTGTTAATCACAGCGGACTTTCTAACGCCTCTGATATTCGAGACGTCGTCATGAAATCCTGGAAGCATGGACCGGACGTTCCAGGTTCCAAGTTTCAGAACTGACATTTGTTGTTTGGTATTTCGATTCTCTGGTGCGGAAAAATACAGTCTGCTTGTCGGTTGATTCCTAATCCCCATGCACCCAATGAGGATAGCAGACCGTGGCGAGACGGCATCTTATTGACTGGGGGCTGCCCAGCTTGAGGCGGGCGGTAGCCGTCCAATGAGACCTGGAAGTCTCTCCCACCGTCGAAAGCAGCCCCAGGCGCTTAGCTCTACGCCAGTCGAGCCATAGCTTTTAACCGGTATCTGCTGCTTCCCGTGTTATTTTCCGTAGAAGCGGAATGGAGTGTCCTCTCCATTGGTGCGTTGTGATGTACGCCAGGGCAGTTCAATATGGAGAACTAGCTGTTGCCCATGCAGCAAGTGCTCCCTCTCCACGGCACCACTGGAACCAAAGGAACAGCTAGGCTGATACGTTTGGACAACGATGCCGTCGCAGGAGCTGGCAGGACGAAGTTGAATAAACTTCGGACTGCCTAACGGGACTCCGGCTCCGGATTTTTCCTCGAGGTTGACTCCTGAAGCCTTTTCCATGAATGGATGTAGCCACAAGGCAGTGGAGGTTTGAGATAAGGGTTTTCCTTCCCCTAGGTGGGCCGCCTTCATGGACTAACGAGCTCCACCTGCCCGAAGCATGCTGGTTTTGAGGCGCCAGTCAGTCGCCTTCGCCCTTTCCCCTGTCAGTAGAAGCAGATCCGCCGAATCACACAGGACCACGCGTGCAGGTCAGGAGCTGGACTTGGTTGTCAGAGGCTATATGAGACGCGGGACATTGGAGCATTTTTGGAATTGGGAGCTTATCCCCAAAACCGCCCCGGCCGTGCCAACCTTGGAACCAATTATCGGGTGCATGAATAATAATATCGTCTTGATAGACTTCGACACCAGCAAGACCATCAACAATATTGTTCATTACATCTTGAAATACAGCTGGTGAAACAGATAAGCCAAACGAAAGAAACTTGTAACGATATAATCCAAAAGGCGTGTTAATGGTTGTAGCTTCACTTGATGCTTCATCTAGTGTTATCTGTAGGTAGGCATCCTTCCGATCGATTTTAGAGAAAACACATGAACCATGTAAACGAGGTAATATAGCTTCGGGTTCTTCAGTTGTACAATTCCGTTTCATTAATCGAGGGTTCAGTGTCACTCTGTAATCTCCACAAACACGGGGCGTTTGTCCATCTCTTTTCGGAAGTATAACTATTGGTGTAGCCCATTTGGAGGCTGCACTGGAACAAGAATCCCACGTTCACACAAAGAATTAATCACTTTTCGAACAGGTTCCCTTAAACCATATGCAATCAGGCGACGTTTCATAAATATAGGATCACCAGTTATTTCGAAATGTACAGGTTTTATGTTCATGCCACCGGAATGCGATGCACACTGACGAATTAAATCTTTTATTGGATGAGAGTCAAATTTTGATAATGAACTTGTAAACAAAAAGGAAAAGTCAATATTGAGTAACTTCAGCGATTTTAAGCTAAGAATAGGTGGACCATATTTCATAACAATGAATGAACAATCAACTGGTTTTGCAGTACCGTATCTGACTGGAATAGAGCAAACTCCGACAACAGGTACAGAATGTCCAGTAACTCCGTGAATCGAAATGTCAGATTGATGAATTTGAGCATCGGGGGCAAAATGTTTCAAATCATTCAATGAAATCAATGATTCCGCACTTCCTGTATCAAGTATAAATTCTTCGGACCAAAACTACTGAATATACGTTTACGAATATGAGACACTATGGATGGTGACACTGATAAAGATAGTAAGCTGATTTGATTTTCAACATTGCTGACTTTTGTACCATTACTATGCACATAACATGTCTTAGAATTTCGACAAACTGACTGAATATGTCCAAGTTTACCACACTTAAAACATTTAGCATTACGAAATGGACAAGTAAATCTAGAATGTAACTTGCCACAAGATGCACATTTTCCAAACTTCTGATTGTCAAAATTAGACTTTCTTTTGCCGATTTTGCTTACTCTGTCTGGTTTGACATCAGAATCACTTTGTCGCTGTGGTCGGTTGCTGGACTGAGGTTTAGATCTAGAAGCTCCGAACAAAACAGTTTGAGTGTCAGCATTAATTTGACGATTAATTTCTTTTGAAACATCTTCATAATGTTCGCATATTGTCTTGACATTTTCATAGGTTGGATTCTTCAACATCAATAACTGGCGATATAAATCAGGTTCATTGATACCAGCAATTAAACGATCTCTTAAATGATCATATAGTTTATCTTCGAATGCACAACGTGTAGCCTGTATTTGCAATTCCAGAATAAATTGACGAATAGACTGGTTTTCTTGTCTTTGCATTGTAATGAAGCGTGCACGTTCAGCAATTTCGAAATTTTTCGGAGTGACATGCGCTAATTGAATTGATTTCAATTCATTGAAAGTCTTCTTGGCAGGTAGGATAGGGAATGATAAATTTTTCAGCAAAGCATAACCATCTTCTCCTGCCGAAGTAAGAAAATGCGCAGTAATAATGGAATCAGGCATTTTACCCTTGGTGAGACACCAAAGTTCAAAACGTTCCAGGTAATCTTCAATTTCTCTGGGGGTTCTATGAATATTGAGAGATCCGAAATTTTGTGGAAAGGACATAGCTGATCGCGACGCCAATTGTGATGAATTGAATTGTATTCAATTGAGCGAAATAACCAACCCAGTAATAGAACTGAGAATTAACCACAGTCACTTGAATCACACAGCGTGTATTAATTAATTTAACTAACAACGAGAATTTGAATTACAGAATTATCGATTAGTATTGATTGTTATTCAAATAATCATCACATTCCATCACAACGCTTAATGCCGCTGTAGAGGAAACCGAAGCCCTTTTGAATTTGAATGGCAATTTCAAATTTTCCCAATAAACTGTAATATTTCTCAAGTATTCGCATTCATTTTCTCTGTGTGTTAATTAATTTGATTAGCTGAAAATTCATTTCAACGATTATATCTTTCTTCTTCCAGTTAGTGATTTTTCTCTTGAGAATGGGTAGCGCGCTGACAGACAGTATTCAAAAAGAGGTCTGATATGTGAGCCATAGATTATGTTGAACATATCCGGAGTAAGCGCTAAAACAGACCGCCGCACTGCCGGTAAAATCTGATTAGCGGCGAGTGCGTTACGACTCAAATAATCCTAGATCTTTCTCACATTGTACAAGCTTGATAGAATTACCGTAAAGAAAGTACGTTCTAACATCATTCAACCAGCTACATTGTGTATATATGCATAATTCGTTGGATTTATTGGTAGTTGTTAGCGGTTGGACCAGTATTCTAACTGATTTAATCTGCTCTGCAAGACTTTGCCATCCTCACTTATAACAAACTCTCCACAAATCTTTAGGTCGCCAGCAAAAAGCAAACGGTTTCCCTTCAATACAGCAGGCTGATTGTTGACAAACACTTTAGGATTCAATGTTTATGGTGAAAAAGCAAATAGTTGTACAATACCAATGGATATACGTATAAAAAGCAAATAAATCTAACTTTAATGTTTGCGTCCATGTGCTTCAAAGTAGGACCAAACGTAATTT
This sequence comes from Atriophallophorus winterbourni, assembly GCA_013407085.1. Lineage (NCBI taxonomy): Eukaryota > Metazoa > Platyhelminthes > Trematoda > Plagiorchiida > Microphallidae > Atriophallophorus > Atriophallophorus winterbourni. The sequence goes on along the minus strand of JACCGJ010021779.1, from coordinate 11,673 downwards.
TATTGTGACGTGGAGAGAGGAAATTTCGATCGAAAATATATGTTTGGGCAATTTGTTTTCCAGGTGTGTGAAAGTAAGAAAGAGTAAGGGATTTTAGTAAACTGAAGCCAGCACAGTATTTTGTTCACACAAACACTCCGCATTAGTGTATATACAAACAATACTGGTTTTAGTATGTAGTGATTATGTATGAATGGTGTCATTGGTCCGATCCCTTGAAAGCCGGAACTTTGTGGTTATTTCAACCGTCTTCTTTAGTCAATGGACACAAATCCGGCAGTCTACCTATTCCCAATGAGGTAAATAAAGGTAGCGTATTAGGCACCTTACTGTTTTCTTTATATATAAATCACATACTTATTGTCATTTCACATAATGAACTATTCTTATTCATTGCTGACATGAAAGTCGTTATCTTTTTCATAGCTAATCAAACACAAACTTATGTAGCTAGACTGAACAATGATTTAGCTGCACTTGCAGATTTAGCGACATAAAACGGTCTTACGTTCTCAACAGCACAATCAAATTGTATGCCTATAAGATGCATGATACAAAATAATTCAATTCTTCTTAACAATGAGGCAATTCAAATGATAGGCAGTATGCTTGATTTTTGATTTTAATATTCTGCATCACCCACTTTTATTAAACAGATATGCTATATTTTACTTGCGCCAAGCAAAGTATGAACATTATACACAGATCTGTAATTAAAATAGAAATCTAATAATTATTCACCATTTCTCTTCTAGACTATATTAACATAATATATATCAATATAAATAAATATGGCATAGTTTTAGAAAAGATACTTCTTTCTCTCTCAAAATCATCGCTTATAACTACAATTAATCTTATAGAGAAAGATGTATACAACCCAACGTCGATTCGTTATGTTTTCGCAGATTCAAGCATACTCTCATCTTATTTTTTATAGAATACTGTCATCAGAAAGTATAGAACTAAGTTTGAATCTTCATTTACAGCATGATTTCAATTATAGCTTGAGAAACAATAAAAAACTATTAAATTACTAAAGTAAGTAAAAAATTCTACTTGACTAAATATGCTACATTGTGAAAAGTTCATCCAAAATACATAAGACTCTACTCGTCTTTACACGAATTCAAATAACATCTGGCTTCATTCCATACCATAGAAAACATACACGATCTTCTTGACCTTGATGTTCTACCTGATGATTTGTATAATAATGTTATGCCTATGTTGATATTAAATTGATATTAAATTAATTAACTTTCGAAAGAACGCTCTCTCGCTTCGAATATTTAATTCGAAGCACAACTTCCCAACCGGACACAAATTAAACTATCCACCATGAGACCTCAGCCTAGTGGAATCAATTCCCCTCGTCTACCGGACAAGAAAATAGTTCATATTCAGGATACACTAATCTATTTCGAACAATAAAAACGAAAAGTATCACAAATCAACAACACGGAACATCACGCTTCATCGATGAACATTTCAAATATTCAAGGATTCATGGTTAAAAGTTAATACTTTACAACACCACAGAATTACGGTATGAATAAAAACATGAAAAATACAATAGTATAAAAGCAACAGAAAATATCAAATTTAAGGCTCACGAATGATGTTCCTTTGCAAGTGCAAGTCCAATTTCGTTTTAAAAATCGCCAGGCAAGGAGAGTCTAGCACATGTTAAGGTAGGGAATTCCTAAGAAATATAGCACGTATGGCGAAAAATTGCGCCGACAATCAACACGGGAACTTGGAACGTAAGGGGATAAGGTATGTCCGCGTGTCACTTTCCCGTCACACAAATCAAGTAAGTGTTTTAGTGGATGTCCTTTAGTAGACACGATTCCACAGGTCAAAATAATGTCGCGTCGTATACTCCTTTGGGTAAAGTCGCATAGACTCAGACGTCACAATCTTTCGGTGTACGGAACATTGTGAAGACCCATCACTAACTTTGTTGTTTTATGAGAGCTTTTATCGAAGAGAGCAATATCTTTTTCGTTAAACTTCAGTGCTTTCCGAAAAATTCATTAATTTTACTTTCTTGCAATGCCTGTGTTTCTTGTATAATATCAAATCACTTACTGGTCATCTGGAAGAAATTTGAAAATATTGTTTACCTTTATTTTTATTGAACGTAAAATTCCGCTTCAGAAGTGACCTTGAAAATGTATTCGCAATTGTACATACTACAATTTTATAGTACAAACATTTTGGCAATTATTGACCTTGATTAGTCTTGGATTTCCAAGAATAAATAATATTTATTTATTTAATGATTTTTGCACGGCAATGCTTCAACTGGTGTTTGTAAGGCTGCCTTTAATGTTCTTATTCTGAAGTCACTGGGAATTTTTTCATGTGTAGTCGCCAAGTTTGCCTGACGAAGTCAGTCATAACACTTGTTTGGAAGGTTATATTCAAAGGATTTGGTCCATCACCTTTGTCATAGGATTACCAGGGTATCCTAAAGGTACTTGCAATGACACACTATCGTGCTGCTATCGTTTCTGTGATGTAAAGCCAGTGTTTGTCGTCGTGTTTTCTAACAGTCTCCATCGTTATGACAGCCTCTTGATTGTCTAGAATTATTAGACTATGCTCGTTCTCCTCAAGAACATCGAGACGTTCTTTTTTCTCACCAGGTTATGTCGGCACTCGGAAACTCACGTAGCAAGCAAGAACTAAAAAGAACAATTTTCATATCCTTCTTACTCTTTAGTGTTATTTTCTGGTAGACGTGGTTCACTGAAATGTGGGGATCTTGGGTAGCGAATCAAACGTATAACTGCTATAGTATGATTGTTCCGAACCCCATATATATATAATATAGTAATATATATAATATATATATATATATAATTGCAATTTATTAACCAAAATGAAGCCAAGCTACTGAATCTAAGCTGCTATATTGATTCAAATCGGCGAGCTATGTTCAATTGATTAAAAGCGATCAATACTCCCAAAGCAGTTTGAGATTTGGCGTGCCTAGATTGAACGACCTTGACACATTAAATGCTTCGTCTGCTGATAGTGGTCGGTAAATCACACCAACAACACAGTTTCCACCTGTTGCTAATTCCACTGAACACCACAGTGTATCTACCATTATCAAATCGTTGTCTGTGATTTCTCTGAACGTGAGGTGTTGAGTATAGTAAATAGCAACACCTCGTCCTTTATGGTTCATACGATCATGATTAAAACGAAACATGTTTGGAATGGAAAATTCCATCAGAGATAATATCTGATTGAACCAGGTTTCCGTTACGGCTATCATGAGTGGTGAATATGTTTCACGAAGCTCGATCAGCTCGGGGTAATTTTGTGTGCAAACGTTCAATTTTTGATGTTGGTAAAATTGTTAGATCAGGATTATTTGAGCAGATAAGTTGAGTACGTGTCAAAGATGGTGGGCCTCGTGTAAATGGGTATATTACATCGCCGACTCCGATATAGTCGGTCGACATCCGTTTTTCGGATCAGAATTCCCGGCATCGCTATGCTCAGTACCAAGAGGTTCGGCAACTTCCACGATGGCGTAGGTTTTCAGATGTTTACCTATAATTTTGATCTTTCTTGGAACTTTGTATCGATACTGGTTTCACCATAGTGATTGTCAAATGTGTCAGTTTAAGGGGTCGTGGACCATTACATTTGTAATTCGGAAAGTATCGATAAACGCTGCATTGCTGGTTTGGATAGCATTACTAATAAATCTCCACCGTTATATCTCGTGGTTGGATTTACACATTGTATCTGAACCAGTGGCAGCTTCTGGACATTTAAGAGAATAAGGGTGCGCTTATTGTGATCATCTGTTTTCTTTTGGTTACCTTCCGGTGGCGATTTTACCCGTTCTGACCAGGGCACATCAACCAATACACGAGATGTATTTTCCATGACGTCTCGTAACAAGTATGTCGATAAAACTATATCTTCTAAATCCGTCTCATTTTGCACTACTACCTTGAGCAACCGCGGCTTATCTTGGTGTAGCGCTTTGGGAGGACAACTCCAGCGAATCAACGAAACCGAATGGATCGCTTCTAGATTCATCCGAGCGCACAGTTTCTATCATTCAGGCAAGTCATGCGGGTGTCTAATCGAGAATAACGTCTCAGTCGACTATTGCATGTTGGTGCAGGTAACACTAAGCAAAATTTCGTTCGAGACAATTTGTTTGATGGGATATTCGAGGTGGACGGTTTCCGCTTTAAGGCGTTTTTGACACGCTCTTGTTTGTCAAGTTGCAACAATTTAACCTTTTAAGGAGCATGGTTTAGTAGTAGTGAAATTGAGCATATTGGTTTGTTCAATTTAAATGCTGTAGGTTTGAGTAATGGCAATATAGAATTCCTCATTTGTGCAAGCTGATCTTCCAGTTGAGACAATCTACTCTCTATTACATTAGGGTCTTTCCCAGAAGAAGAATGTATACTCTTACGATGGTCATTTGTATTTGAATTGCTACATGCATTACAGAAATAACAAAGAGAAAGACAAAGACAAAAATCTCATTTGCATGCTTTCCCATCACACACATACACAAACCCCAAGACCAGTTTCATGCTGTTTGCACTCATCAGATAGGGACAGTTATTATCATTCACAAGCCTCAAACACTCATCAGCCAAAGTCTCATTACAGTTTGAAAGGGTAACTTTGCTGTTGATCGGCTGACAAGATCAAAACGTATGAATTCCGATAGTTATAGTCAAAAGTAACACAGAATTCTTAGAATGGTATAAATCCGAAAAGATTCAGAGAACATATGACTCAAAGTGTCAAGGCAACAAAATGCGACCGCACTTCAGCAAGCGTTTATAGTCTTAATGATAAGTTGCCAGATGTGCGCCAACTGCTAATTTCAGCTTCTCTACCCAACCCGCTACAAGATGGCATAGAATGAATCATTGCACACCCATCTAATATAGGCCAATCATCTTACCACAACTTTGTCCTGTCCACGTCTGTACCCGTCATCAATTAGATCTCATTTATCAATGGATTTCTCTCTAACCATTTGAATGCGAGCCCTCTCTATTGTAGGCTCGCTCGACCGACCTCAGTCGATTGCATATCGTCCGATAGCGACTGGCCTTTTCCATCTTTCCATAATTTCCAAAAGCTTTTCACTCAAACCGCTCTCATAAAACCTTCTAGAAATCTAAATTATTGCAGCTCCTCAGTTGTTGTCATTTTCAAGGTCCAGGAAGGTTGTGTTCTGCATGTCCTCCTAAAGCTCGTGATTAGCAATCATCGCTAATGCCCAGCACACCCCACAATGTGCGCATAGACGAAAGTCAGTTGACCACATGTTGTTACAACCTTGTGATTCACCTGCAGAATAAAAAATCCAATAGAGTCCAAAGTAATGTGTTGCTCACATCCCCCGCACTTAAATGTGAGCAACACATTACTTTGGTCATCCATAAGCGCCTTGAGTGCTTGTCCAAGAATCACCTTGTGATTCTGTGTTTGAACACCGAGGTTCGCTGTACGAACAATATGTAACAGTGGCATTAAAGTATAACTTTGTTTATTAGAGTCCAAATTGATTATATGAAGCTCTTTATTTGGATGCATGTTACCCTTGGTTGCTGACCGGTATCTCACGAATCTAGAGGCCTGTACAACAGTTTTAATTTACTACAACACACACCGATCTTCTGTGTTATGGCAATGATTCTTGGTATTCAAGGCAGTGGTGTGTAATGATAGAAACTATCTGTATGTGTTCGGCCAAGTTGTCAAGTAAGCCTATCAAACTATTCGGAGCCCATGAACCTATTCAAGAGCACGCAATCCAATTTCGCCAATCGCGGGATTAATTCTAACCGCTCCCAGACCCCGATAAAGAAAGAAGACATTTAGTCAGCGAGCATCATCATCAATGTTATTCAAACTAAAACATTATTTATCCACAAACTTCTTTGATCGATTCGATAATGGACTTCTCCTCGTAGCCAGCTTTGCAAAGTTTGTGTAAATGCGATAATTGTGGCGCTACCTCCGGGACCTGAAAAATGAAACGAAAAATTGCAGGTATTCCACTTTGCTATCATTAACACTAGTATTGATCCATGTTTCAGCATTGATTCTAACCTGTTGTATTGTGAAGCATTTTTTCTTGAACACCTGGAAGACCTTCTTGAAGCAACGCAATTGCTCCGCCTTGTTGCGTTCTCCGTTAGTAGTTTGGTAGAATCTTCGGGTATGATCCGCGATATCTTCAAACGTCTCTCGTACCATTGTTCCAAGCTAAATAAACGCAAAGAGAATAATTGAAATCCATTTGTCACACTTTAGCATGATTGGTTGGCAGTAACTTGTGTTAACTCACTTGAATGGCACGCTGTAACCTCTTCTTAGCTCGCTCGTGATCTTCTTCGCTTTGCGCCTTGAGCAATCTTCGGGTAAGCACAGTCAAGTGCGCTTTGGTGGCCGGGATGCGTTGTACAATTTCAGGATCATCCAATGATTCCTCTGTCGTGATCGCATCATCCTACAACGTAATTGGAGCACGGATGTTGATCTGCTCTCGATGAGGGAAAATGGGATTGTTTTTCTGATTGGATGAAACTTACGTTCGGTTTATCTTCACTGAGAAGTGTCTTATGAGCTTGGAACTCGCTGATTGGTGAATTAGCAATGCCCTGAAATGCAAAGCATAATCTACTTGGTCAGACTTTGGATTTGTGGATTCAATCAAGGTTTTTGTAGAACTTTTTTCTAGGTTGCTACAATTACCGATAGTCATAAACCTTGATTACTGACTGATGTCAGGATGCCACAAACGGTTACAAATGATAGGTTTTTATTCGGAGTTAACTAGCGAAATTCTTGACTTTATCCATCCGTTCAGTTCTCTAATATTGTGGCTATTAGAGGGTAAAAACTTTATCCAGTCAAGAGGGGAGAATAGATTATTTGAGATCATTTCCTAATGAACTAGACGTCGGAAAACGTATTTTGTAGTTGATGCCACATCATATTCGAGATAGTATTGTCGTTGAATATCTAAGTGTGTAAATCACGATATAGGTAGCATTATTGAACTTGCTACATGCAATTACTGCAACTAGCAACACGATGATACAACGGTGTATTATCGATTTGATGCTAACTTCAAAGACGTGAAATAGTCTGAATACGAGGGAAGCAATTGAAGTTGATTCGGTTGAGATCACAGAACAGGTATGAAAGATAGTAACCGGGACATGTTGTTTGCCGACGAAAAGTTCATATTTACTTAGTCTAACGACTGCTTCGTCTCTCGTATTAATCATGAAAATGTTTAGCGTCAAACAGTTCATAATTAATGAGCAACTATTTTGGAACAGCTCTTGATGATCGCCGAAATTATGAAGCGGATTGTTAGAGCCACTGTTGTCTTCTCACGTATAAATACCCGGGTTTGGGGTAAACCAAGGCCGACTTTGAAGATAAAAATGATGGTATATATTGCGTGCGGACTTAAATCTGTATGACATCAAAACCTGGACTATCGACGCAAACTACCAACGGATTGTAAAGGCTTTCGATTCCTGTCACAGTTTGAAAGAATGGCCGATGTAATAAATGAACAACAGTTCTCCAAAACTAGTTTATGATGCAGGTTCACGCTCTCTTTTGAGACATTGCATAGGGCGACAACCTTGAGCTAAGTTGAACGGGCATTTAGAGGCTGACATCAGGCAGGAATGAAGTTTTCAGCAACAATGTACTCCCTAATCGAATTTCAAATTAATATAAAGTGTGAGATTACTTTGGTGATATCCGTCAAACGAAGAATGTCACCTCACGTCAAAACCTCAATCCTACCGTTTCGAGATAGAACAAAAAATACGAATCGAATGAATTGATATTATATATAAGTGAGGCCACCAAGACATTAATACCGCTCGAGATGAGTGACAAAATGCGATACACTGATTACAAATTTTGACTATACGATATAATCGAATTAACAGTTCCCAGTTTTAAAATTATTAAAGTTTCGAAAAAGAAGTTGACGGGGTGATCAACATAAAGCTGCGGAGCGCATTGATTTTGGGAAAGCACATGATGCACAAGTTGCAATTGACGATTTAAAATGAGGTTCGTTAAAAAGGAATAAGTAATTTTTTGTAACAAATCTTATGGTTTGATTTGGCGCATGGGTTAGGAGGACACCTTCTGTTGTATAGACAGTGAACGAACTATCGATTAATCGGCCAATCAAGATCGATGGTTAGTTAATTTGAGCTACACAAAAAGCTGAGCGAACTGATTGGTGAATTGAAAAATACTAAAAACATTTCATGACTCACCAAATCCCCATATTCCATCACGTGACTTTGTTGTGTTTTCGATTTGACCAATCGGAATTGTTGGTTAAGCGTCCAACCAGATTTGAGGTGCTACAAATTAATTAATTCATAACAAGCATATTTGGTATTTTAGATAATCTATATAAAATACATCCAGTACACAAATATGGTTTACAGTGGGTAGGGAGATAGATTTTGTGGAGTTAAAAGAAGGTAAATTAAACTTGATTACATTCTATTGTTCGAAAGTACGTCAAAAATACAACACAAGTTTCCTATTAATACGCTGGAACCCACACACATGAAAAGATGTGAATTTGAAATGAAAACGTTTTTAAAAAAGTTTGAGCAGACAAAGGTTAGCTTACTTTCTCGCTATCAACCATCCATTTATACGAGTATTCGTCGGCTAAACACGCATCCACTACAGGATCGTTGCAGAAAATTGCGTAGCTGGATTCGTGCGAGTTCGCCGCCGTTGTTGCAAAAACTGTCAGGAATAAAATGAAAAGTCATTTACATAATAGTGACTACTGAAATGAAGCAAAGTAGTAAAAAATAAATTTGGTTTGCGTATATAATCGCAATGAGACAATTCAATGGTGTACCTCAACATTTCCTGAAATATTAGCCCAATTTTTTACATTTTCATCAAGCTTCTTAGGTGTATATAACATTAGTTTCATCAGTAGCAAAGCCACTTCAAATGCACTGAAATGTTACTTAATTCCATTTAAAACGTTGAATGAGCCGAAATATAATAATACAGAAATTTTCGTCTCATGCCTATAAACATTGCTACGAAGAGCCGTTTTGTGATTTTAAACACAGTACCTGTGAAATAGTGCCACCATATAACACGAAAACATCGATGTTAAGTGTTTAACAACTTCTACACTTGTTTAATGTGAAATCCGTACAACAACAAAACGACGGTGTCCAAGATTGTAAGCCTCACACGCAAACAAGAAGAACACACTTTACTCACCGTTTATTTTGTCGGATAACACTTCTTCAAACATTGATCCAGAATAACATGCTTCGATGTAAATGACCATTTGATGATAACGCTTCTGCTCGTGCATTTTCGTGATGGTCTCGTTCAAATCGGATACGTGAAGCTGAAATCGTTAATGAATAAATCGTAAAATGTTGGTTTATTTCTTGTTTTATATATTTTTTCTTGTTTGATTCCTTCGACTGCATGACTTCTGTTACGAGATAAAAAACGTTCAATTAGTTTTAAAGGAAAAGCGAAATTCCACTTCAAATCTCACGTTGCCGGTTCGAGACCGGGATGTCAAGATGATTTCTAGCAAATATAATCCTAGACGGAAAACAACCAGAATAAAATCGGGTGAAATACAGGCATCAAATATTTGCCTGTTTCTATAAATACATAGTTTTTTGCTAAGTCAAATCATTTTTTTAAAATGCTCTGGATCAAAATATTTAAATATCAAATAGGTAAGAACCGTTTCATTAAGCTTCAGTGACGATTATCGAGCGCCTGACCTGGAATCACTTTGTGATTCAGTATTTTAACATCGTGGTTCTCTGTAAGGACCCTATATTACAGTGGCATACAAGTATACCTTTGTTTACCACTATACAACTGTTTCAAGACTCACTGAACCTGATCACACTGTCTCCACCTGATGACGGCAAACAGCGAGAACCCGGTAGTAGTTTGTGAGGGATGGGAATGTGAGCAAAACATTGCTTTGGCATACAAGTATAACTTTGTTTATCAAATAGTTTCCGTTATAATATAATCGTTAGCATGGAACTTTAATAATATTCCGCATCACTTTAAGATTATTCTATTTGTGAATATTAAGCAAGCCATAAATTTCGCTCTGCTTAAATCATCGAATTTAAGTAGTTCGTCAAACCAACCTCATCATCGGGAAACGCAATCAACCCTCCGGCGCCATGGTCTGAGAAAAATATGAAAACGTTGTCTTCTGCTCCACTGTAAAGGATAATTGGCAAGATTTGAGTGAGTCTGGTTTTGTAGAAAAATGCTGCTATATAATTGTGCCTAATTCTATTAGAAAAGAACATATGCCTTCGAAACAAATTTAAATACATGTCAAATTTTTGGATATTTAAAACTAAAATCATTGCGCAGTAATTACCTTGTTGTGTGATGCGCACACACGTGTAAGAATGTTTCACCTCAAATGTTCCATTGATGTAGTACTCATGAGTAACCAAGAAAATAAAAGAATTTCTTTTTTGAAAATGGTTAGGCTATTATCTGCTGTTTAGATCAAAGGTCACTATGGGTCTTCATTTACACCGTAAGAATAACATACCTCTCCAAAACCTTGTTTCCACTGTTTTTCAGTTCTTGGTCGCCCAGTAACACACGTCGGAACAATTTTTCGTTAACATCCTGTGGAAATATTTCGATAAAATTTCAGGGTGAAATTTCAGAGGAACTCGCTCGATGTTTTATGTTAAACAACGCATTATAATGAATTTTTTATCGGTATTAATCTCCCAAATAGCATCCTGAATAATGGAAATATTACTGGCAGAAATGAAAAAAATATTTACATGACAAACTACCTTTCAACTTCCAAAAGTGCAAGATGTTAAACATTTGAAAGACCGTGAATTACAACTACAATCTTGGGTCCCACCTACTCGCCTGGACAACTGAAGAGAAGGATTTGGGTGTTTGGACCAGTTCAAGTCTGAAGACTTCACTGCAGTGCAAAGCGGTATACAAAAAGGCGTTACTAGTATTGGCGTTATTGACACGAATTTTCGGCAGATTCTCGAATCAGTCGGTGCCGCGTATCATGAACACTTATCTGAGACCAGCGATGGAGTACGCTGTTCAGGCTTAGTCATCTTGGATTCAGAAAGACATCAATCTTCTGCAGCGTATTTACCACCGACCCAAAGATTGTACGGACTTGCTGCTAAACCATATGAAGAACGTTTAAGGAGTCTCAATCTTTTCGAATTTCGCTGTCGTCGACTAAGAGGTGACCTCATACTGATGTACAATATTATGCACGTCCCTAACCATCCCTTGTCCAAACTTTTCACACGCTCGCCACCCCGTGCCAGTCGGAAACATGAACTTTCAGTGCTTATTCCCACTTCAAGACTGAACCGTCGAAGATATTCGTATGCTGTACGTGTAAGTTTCACATGGAACACCCTCCCCTCCACTGTTACACACTCAGCCAACCTGGGTATTTTTAAAGCTAATTTGGACAAATACTTGAGAGACAACCCAAACTTTGATACGATTTACACTACATGAGTTTTCCTGTTCTTTTTTTATTGTAGGACTCAAACTCAATCCTATTGTTAGGTTAGCAAA